>UYYA01004661.1:0-63150 GCA_900624975.1 Angiostrongylus costaricensis
ACTCTCCTAGTAGTACGACTCTTGCTGAGACGGACCACGTTCTGACAAACAGAAGACTGTACTCACTTTACACGTAGGTGAAAGTGAAAATCACTGTCACAATTTAACGTATTATTTACTGCCTATTCTTTTTAACGGCAGGGTATATATTGTGAAATATAACTTCTATGAAGCTGAGATATTTGCAAAACTGTGAACAGCAGGCGTATGCGGTGGGGAACGAACGCAGTAAATAAAAAGAGTAGGTAGTGAAAAATACGTTAAATTGTGATAGTGATTTCCACTTTCCACTTACCACGAGTTTCCATGGAAGAGACGTGCTGCGGATGGGACCTTTACAAGACGGTCCCCATTCATATTTCTTTCTCTTAATCCAAAATTTCCGATCCTGTATTTGCTCTTGTTGGCTTTTACCATTCTGGTGTTGAAGTTCCCGACAAGAAATTTATAACATGCTCCATCATTGCTGATAAATTCCTCTAACTGATAGTGAACCGCATTTAATTCTTACTGATCAGCTGTGTCGGTCGGTGAGTAGTAGTTAATGATAGTGATCTTCTTACCATGCGACAGTTGAAGACGGAGGACGGCTGCGCGAGGGGAGGGATCTCATGTGAGTCGATGAGATGGACAATAGACTGTTGGGCGACACAGCCTAAAACACCGACATTTGGTGGCAGAACATTTCCTTCGTGGAAAACAGAGGTACCGTTGTTTAGTTGGCATGTGTAGGTCTTCTTGATTTTCGTTTCTTGCAGTGCGGTCACATGAAATTTGATGCGGTATGGGGCTTCAAGAGGCTTCAAAAACAGCGTAAAAATCGGCGTCTGTGAAGAGTGTTCCATCGTTATACGTGCAGAGTAAGAAGCAATCTCTGTAGTCCTTCGTCCATGCGTCCGTCAGATCCACCTCCAGTGACGCCTTGCGTAACCCGAGATTTTTTTTACTGCGATGTGAATCGGAGGAAAGTATCGTTTCGGCAACGGTTCGTTTTTTCGGTCTTCTAACTGGTTGATTCGGAGACGGCGTTAAAACTGAAATCAGAAGAAAAAGTAAGAATGGAGGATGAACGTCCGCTCTATTACTTTGTATAAGCAGAAATTTTCGGAAAAAAGCAACAATAATGTCTTACATTTTCGTGGAACAAACACGAGGTGTTACTTTATTCTTCATAACGATGAAGCCAGTGTAACTGCAAATATCTCGTTCTGGAGAGTCTGCAAAGGTAAAGATGACTGCTATCCAACTGCCCAAACACCTTCATTAATACGCTAGCAATAGTAATTCAATAGTAACGTGACACTTCCAAAACTAAAATAAATACTTTTAACAAGAAAAAAAATGAATTTAAGGCAAAAATGGTGGTGCTAGAAATGGAAGGCACTGGGGTTTCAGAAAACGACAGCGATCTCGAAATGGAAACCGAAACACCTCCGCTGGATCAGCTGGTCGGATTGGATGTGGTGCAGCATTTGAAACCGAAAGAAAGAAACCGGCAAGAAGCTATTAAAGGTAATTTCCGTATTGTTACTATACGTATAAATAGCTCGAACAACCGAAACTAAGCATGCAAAGTAAAACAATGATTAAGTCCCACACGTAACATCACGGCTCTGAGGAAGACGAGATCGCCGGAACGTCAGCAATCGACCGACAACACCAACAACAACGACGAGGACAACGAAGATCTGTACCAACCTCGCGTCAACTTAAGAAAATCAGTTTACAAGATCATATAAATAAATATGTTAACTATCTGTGCCGAGGCTTATAGAAAGTCGGTCTTTCGAGAATGGTTGTTTTTGATACACGCATACTGTAGCATACTGATAGTAGTCGCCGAATTCACTTGTAGAATATAATCTATAGAACGAGACCGGACTCATACACACATAAATAAATATGTCGTCTTATACACAGAAGACGTTTCTCAAATTGGCCTGACAGAAGCAGAACAAGCATTCCCTAGACTCTCCTTCGCCTCAGGGAAGTGGAGCCTCTCATATTTCTCGAGATGCTTCATGAAGCCTCGCGACTAGGTGAATCAAAAGAGGTAATTTCTTTTTGTATTTTTTGTACATTTTTGTGTTGCAGAAAAAGAAAGTGCGGACCTAGAATGGAACAATAAGAACACCGCCAAAACTCGATAGAAGAGAGGCTCCAGCATTTGCTTCAGTAACTGGCTTTCCCGTTTATCGAATGACGCTAGACGCTGAAAAACGTGCTAAGAGATTTCCTCATCAAAAGTTAGCATTCGTTTTGAAACAAGCATCAATAAGGCGTTCGCATAAAGAATAAAAAACTGAGGTACCCTAAAAACTAATGCTTTCGCATTACTTTTGCGCTCAACAGTCGAGTAAAGCAATGGCCATTTATGCCAAGGTGAAACGTGTCTGTTTTGGAAAACACTCATTTGCTAGAAACGAGCTGACATGATAACACCCACTGCAGGATGCCTACATGTAGCCATATCAATATCAAACGCTATCAAAAGGCAACCAACAAGCTAACAACCCACGTGTATAAAAGCACATTGCCGAATTAGGTTCTCAATTCATCCGGTGTTCCAGGACACGATTCGACTGCGGTCGGTCGACTCGATGCGGCCACGGAAACCCGCATCGGGAGAATGAACGGCCGTGGACAGTCGAAGCGAATCGCTGCAGTTGAAGGTGAAAATGTTACGAATTCGATAAGAATTTTTGTCACTTTTTTTCCATGTGAACGGCAGTGGATTCTCATAACAGTTAAGTTGGAATTCTCGTTTTAGCTACAGTCAAGCAAACAATCAACGCTGTGGAAGAAGAGCGGTATGTTCCACGAGCTATTGGCAGTGAACAAGTATGTAAAAATGTGAGGTTACCAGCAGTTCAATGAATATTCTTCTGAATGACTGTTCTAGAAAACCACTATACAAACGGCGAAAATAAGTGAGCGCGGGAAGTGGAAACGAAATGGCGTTCTAGAAGTCCGAGCAGGTTAGTCTCTTTAAGACGTTTACTCTCGGTCGATAGATTGACGTACTAAAACTTATTAGCATCTGTCCAGTATGGTTAGAAGAAGAGGACCAAAGTTTAGCATAAGTATCTGACAAATTTTAAAAACGAGAGCTTTCGTCGTTGACCAACTTTTGGTGAGTGTGCCACATATATGCGTTTGGGGCTTTGTTTTTTCCATCATGTCATTCCAAGGAGCTAGCATTTCGTAGGGACTGTATTCGGCTATTCCCGCACTCATGATGACGTGTGTGGCGCAGTGGTTGGAGGCGCTACTGTGGTACACACGTGGAATCGGTTCCTGCACCTATGGCCCACCAACGCTTCCATTCCTCCAGCGTCGGCAAATTGACAGACATCTCTTAGAGGATACCAGGGCTGGCTCGATAGATCGGTAGGCCACCGCGAGTCATTGTAAAGGCCAGATATGCATTAATTCGTCTCCGACGACACTTAATGAAGTCGAATGCATGGCGCATCGCTCAGGGATTGATCAACGCCGAGAGTTTTAGAGGTTTTTCTCCGCCGCAACACGTTCAAAGATTCGTTTTTGCTCTTTTATGTACACACTGTGGTGTCCGTTCGAAACACTTTTTTTACAAAATTTTGAGAAAACAAGTAATGTACTAGTATGATTCTGATAGGCTGATGTGAATGTTCAAAAACGGAATTCATTCTTTGTTCGACTTCCTACGTTTAGAGATGGAATTTCTGGAGACGTCATATGCACAGCAGAAAGACCACTGGGCTGATCATTAGCGTTCTTTGCGAAGAGCCTAGAAGAAAGACATGATGTTCAGTGAGTCCTAGGTGAGCAGAACCTACACAGCTGGTCTTGCTCAAAACAAAAAAGTTGGAAAATTTACCAGTGCCCTCTCGATTAGTGAAATCAAAGGGCGGCTGATTACACAGGTCCTTGCTTGTTTTAATTATTTCTCTAAAGAGGTATTTCACAATTTCCATAGTTTTGCTTCTCAATGACTCCTCTGCTCCGGACCCCAATATAAAATGCACTGTGCTTTTCCATCAATACTTTGCAGTCATTTATTATAAATGACTCTTATAAACTCATCAGTATGTGGGCTTTCTCTGCATGATGCACAGGATTTTGCTTTATATATGGGAAAGAAAGAAGGAAACGGTGTGGGTCCTAGCACATTTCCAACTCCTTTTTACGTTCGCAATCGTCATCTTCGAATGGTCTATTTCCAACGTAGTAACTAGTGCTGTTACCATCCGTGATCCAGAAGTTGTTCTTGTTCGCGAATACAGGTGTTTGTTGTGAACTGTAAACATGTCTACCGTTCTTGAAAGTCATCAATTTATTTAACATTTTCATCTATCTCTCACCAGCTCTTCTTGTGATGTCTCCGATTGTTTGTCTACGGTTTACTTCAAATGTACCCGTGCTGTTCTGAACTTCGAAGCTCTGAACTGCAAATTTCGGACTGATGTCGTACAAAGGGTGAAGCCCTCGGCGTTAACCAATCGCTGATGGTTGCGCCATGCATTCTATTTCATTCTATTAAGCATCGTTTGGAAGAGATTGAATGTATATCTGGCCTTTACAATGAGTCGCAATGGCATTCCGATAGATCCAGGCAGTGTTACTATCCTCCCAGACAAGTCTGGTTCCAATTTGCCGACCCCGGAGAGATGGAAGACTTGGTGAACTGAGGGGCGGTAGACGATCCCACGTGTATTGCTGGGCCCCTGCGGAAGCTTGTGCCATACGAGCCCTTAATGCTGTATATGTAGAGTGTATTTATTCCGAAGACGCTGTCCAAGCGGTCTGTGGTTTGTGCCTCAGATCCTTAAGTTGGCTAAGTCTGCTGAACAGCGTAGCTCTAGAACTGTCGTTGAATGAAAATGTTAAGAGATATTTTTTTTGACTCGGCGGATGAAGAGGGAAATGGCTGTCTAATCGACGAAATTATGCTGTGTGACTCAAAATTACGATCAAATGGCGCTAGGCAAAGCTTATGCCACCGAAGATCTAGAATCTTCTCTGCATGAAAAATAAACATCATTTTGTCGAATAGCATTGTCGTTCTACGTACTGTTCCTGTTACTGTTCCTTTGTTTAGCGATCGCTTGAAACTCAATACGTTTCACGGTGTTCAGGAAAATGATAATATCAGAGTTGAAACAAACTGTTGCGGCGTTATAGATGCAGAATTTAATAGGTTACATATGCCTCGGATCTCTTAGACAAGAAATCTTCTAGACTTATTGATTTGTGCTATGCTATATGCGCAGTGTGCAGCCGTGTAATTAGTTTGTTATATTGCCGGTTCAGCAAATTGTTTTCCCCGAGTGCGGGTCACATGCACCATGGCATTCTCTATTCCAAAAGAGCCTTTTCTAAAATGACCCAGATCGCACATCTTATGGCCACTCCACCACTTGCTGCATTCACTTCGTTTCCACACGTACCCAACCAACGAATATCTCTAAGGTTTTTAGGTGTAGATTCAGTTGTTGTTTAATCATCTTCATCTTCGTTATGAATACCGTTGAATGATGGTCGCATCGATTCGAGTGAGGGAGTGGAATTCTGGGGCATCTGTGCTTTTCTACAGCTCATTGGATCTGTTGAAGTGGAGAAGGTTCTGGTGTTCGCACATGCATTGTGAGACTTCTTGAATGTGCAATGATCGAACTGCTCCTCCACGGACATCGCTCGGTAATGACGATCAAGAGGAAGACTTTATGGTTATTGTATAAGTATATTGGACGAAACCACCATTTTTTAAGAACTGGTGTAAAATTAGCTAATAAGGCTAGCATACATTTTTTTCAAATCTTCCTGTTATAAAGAGATCGTTAAACCGTATTCGCCAAAATTCCGTCACTTGGAAAATATTTTGCTAACGGTTTAATGGTGCAATACCATTACATAGTTTAAAGTAAATGTGGTTGATGTTAGATGTATCAACGGAAACTTAGTTTATAAACTTTAGTTTACAAGCATTGCTGCTGAATCTGGCTTTGAACATGCCTTGCATCGTCCTACTGAGCTAGTGCTTCACCCGAAGGCATATGGAGTAGATTGTACCTATTTCCAGGGAGCGTATGTGGGAAGCACAAATAGTGTTTCAGTAGCCCCTGCTCGAATGTAAGGTGAGGATGCGCAGGAAGAAGGATGGGGTAAGAAGGTGATGGCAGATTTAATCGCTCTTCGCTAAGAGGACCAAGTGATGCCAGTCTTTTCCTTGTTTCCAGCAATTACTCTTCCTTGTTGTTTTATTTTCTAATTTAAGGTCTCACGCTGATTCTGACAGTTGCTCCCGATTGTATCAATGTAGATCCTGTTGCAGAGATCTTCTACAGCTGTAATTTTTTAGTGGCTCTGTTAAGCATGTTGCAGTAGGACAAATATTGAGGTTTCTTCTCGTCTCAAGCAACTCCTTAATGGTAATTTAAATGCGATCTGACATTCTTTCCCGGTGAACTGGTCCGAATTCTGCACAACTTCTGCGTCATTCGAAAAGAAGTTCTTAATCATCGTTTCCGTCGTACTTAATTTGCCAAAAATGTTTTAAAAGAATTCCGTTCAAAATGCTTATCTCGTATACAGCTGGCCCATTTTCTCATGGTCGGCGACGTGAAATCTTTTCCAGCCTATGGCTGAATCGCACCTGTAAATTGTGATGGCACCACCTACGTGTAAAGTGAGTACAGTCTTCTGTTTGTCAGAACGTGGTCCGTCTCAGCAAGAGTCGTACTACTAGGAGAGTACCATTTCAGCGATGGCCTTCTTTCTTCTGGAAAAACGAGTTTCCATCAAAGAGACGTGCTGCTGACAGGAGTCTTGTGAGACGGTTCCTATTCTCATTTCTTTTTCCTAATCCAAAATTTCCGGTTCTGTACTCGCTCTCGTTGAACTTTCTTATTTTGTCGTTGAAATCTCCTTCAACAAATCTATGACACGCTTGATCATTGCGGATAATTTTCTCTAATTGATAGCAGAGCGTACCTAGTTCGAACTCATCAGCTTCATCGGTCTATAAGGAGCAATTAGCTATTGCGGTCTTTCTAAGACACGTCAGTTGAAAAGGGAGGACGGTCATGCGAGGAATAAGAATCTTCTACGAGTCGACTAGATTGGCAATGGACTCGTGGGCGACAGATTCTACACCACCGGCATTTGATGACAGGACCTTTCCTCCGTAGAAGACAGAGGTCCCGTTGTTTAGTTGGCGTGTCTAGGTTCAAGAATGGCGTGAAAATCGGCGTCTGAGAAGAGCATTCCATCATTATACGCGCAGAGTAAGAAGCAATCTCTGTGGTCCGTTTTCCATGCGTCCGTCAGATCCACTTCCAGTGATGCCTTGCGTAACCAGAGATTCTGTTACCGCAATGTCAATCGGTCAATCGGAAGAAAGTATCATTTCGGCAACGATTCGTTCTTTCGGTCTCCTAACTGGTTAATTCGGAGACGATGTTAAAGCCGAAATCAGAAGCAGAAGTAAGAATGGAGAATGAACGACCGCCTTAGGACGTTGTAGAGGAACAAATTTGCGGAAAAAAACAATAATAATGTCTTACATTTTCGTGGAACAAACACGAGGTGTTACTTTATTCTTCATAACGATGAAGCCAGTGTAGCTGCAAATATCTCGTTCTGGAGAGTCTGCAAAGGTAAAGATGACTGTTAACCAACTGCCCAAACACCTTCATTAATACGCTAGCAATAGTAATTCAATAGTAACGTGACACTTCCAAAATTAAAATAAATACTTTTAACAAGAGAAAAATGAATTTAAGGCGCAGATGGTGGTGCTAGAAATGAAAGCCACTGGAGTTTCGGAAAACGACAGCGATCTCGAAATGGAAACCGAAACACCTCCGCTGGATCAGCTGGTCGGATTGGATGTGGTGCAGCATTTGAAACCGAAGGAAAGAAACCGGCAAGAAGCTATTAAAGGTAATTTCCGTGTTGTTACTATACGTATACATAACTCGAATAAGCGAAACTGAGCATGCAAAGTAAAACAATGGTTCTTTCTGATTCACACAAGCTGCGGCTTTCTGATAGTAGTGATAGACGCCTATCGTGGCGTACTGTAGCGGTCGCAACCATGGGTTTGATTTCATGTATATTTCTAATAATGCAGTGACAATAAGCCTCTTTTTATGGTTTTTTAGAACTGTTCCACGCAGAGTATACACATGTACGAAATTTGAAAGTGCTGTCTGGAATATTCCATATGCCTGCGTCGTGGAATAACGTGGTGTCGCCGGATGTAACGCAACTGCTCTTCGCAAACCTCGACGGAGTTATTGAGATCCACATGGGGTGGTCACCTCAAATTCCGAGACAACCAAAGAAACTAAAATTCGTACGAGGACTAGATGTTTTCTCTAAGTATTCCGTCATCATATTCTCGACTGAAGTAAGACACTGTGGAATGCATGGACACACAGCGTGCTGCCTACAGTTTTTTTTCTGTAACAATAATTTATTGAAGGACTTCACCACTAAAGGACATAAAAGCTTCTCACATCCGTGCAAATAATTGAAGTACCTAAATAAAACAGTGTGGAGAATATGTATGGCAGACCTCCCAAGAGTCGATAGCCAATTTGAGTTCGAGGAACTAGTGGTCAAATGATTGTAGTTGGTGAAACCTTGAGCACATTGTGAAATATTGCTTATGCAGATGCACGATCTTCTTGCGCAGCCAATTCCAAATCGTCACGCGCCTGTCGTCAACCCGGAGGCGTAAAATCGTAACTTCTAGACATTTCTGGAAACTAGACTTAGACTTTAGTCTTCAGTGGCTCAGGACAATGATTTATAGCGGTATGAACAGCTATCTAGAAACGAGAGTGTGCCGTAGTCTAATCTCACAACATGTAGTAATGCGTAAAGAAAACCGCTCATTTAGAAAATAATGAGACTCTCTACTCACGTGAACCTGAAATTTCAAAAACCTGTGTTATCACCGTCCAACAAATAGTTGATTTTTGCACTTGTGCTGTGCGCAATTTGAAAGCGATCAAAATAAAGGGCCTCGTGAGACCTGCTATGCCGATGTGCTGACTGGCATTGTAAGCTAAAAAAATCTTCGGAATGTTGCCTACAAGAGTAAGTTAAAGCCTAAGGAGCTCAGTTGAAACACAGGTAGAAGTGCAGGCAAAAACTTCGTACATTTGTGATCGATGCGATCGCTCTAGGGCCTTACAAGAAACGTCAACAAAGTACTTGTCTACATCGAAATGATTAACAAAATGAGGTCAGACGTTAACCATAGCAGCGTCATCATGTACAGTTAGAAACGCCCCATTAATCTGTTCACTTCACGATGGTGGTTCCAGTTCGACTTTTGTGAGAAACTTGATAGCCTCTACCCAATTGGAGCGTTGTTGCTTTCGTTCAAGTCCCTTCTTGTTCATAGTCATACAGTCCCGACAAGGCTGGTTTCGCTCTGAAGAATGAAAATTGCAATCGTTTACCGATTGTTCGTGAACATCTTCATTCCTTGACCAAGTAAGCTGTTCGCCAACAGCAGTGGCGAATACAAAAATCCGCATAATTGTTTTCTTCGTAAATTTCCATGTATGTATCCCTTCCCTTTAGTAAGTTTCTGGATGATTTCGGCGCCATATCGAAGGTGCTTAATGGAATTACACTGCCGAAACTTCCGATTCTCTCCGAGGCACACCTAACTTACATCGATGTAGATTTCATGGCTTGGACGATAGTCAGGCTAACAATTATTGTTGAAAACGTATAAAAAGGTTTCAAACTTCTAAACGTTATATTGTTTTGCATTGTCCTTTGCAGAAATGTGAACATTTTGTTCACTTTTTATTTAGTGCTTTTTACTCGTTCTCATGCTAGGGTATTATTTGTGAAAGAACCACAATGATGCTGAGATATTTGCAAAACTCCGGTCCGCAGGAGTCTGCGATCGGTAGAACTATCTGAGAGACAGGCGAAACGAGGACCCGCATGGTGCGGTGGTGAAGGCGTTACTCCCCGGAAAGGGGCTACAGCCAGCGCGTTCGCTCCCCACCGCAGACACCTGCGCTCCGGAGTTTTGCAAATAATAATCTGCAGTTATATAGACAATTGTTTTGTCATCTTCTCTACTCATGTGGAGATGGACCAATGCTTTGCATTATTGAATGAGCAGTCTGAGTGTATTAAATTCACCCGAGTGAAACCGAGACCTCGCTTTTACTTTTTAACGTTCAAATCAACTCATCAAGTAGCGGTTACACGACAAAGTGGTAGCGAAAACCATGTAACAAAAACATTCTGGTTCATTTCCTCTCTTCCCACCCTTCACACACAAAGAGAGCGCATGTGAGAAACATTTCCGAACAGCCAACTATGCGTGCACAACCACGGAACTAAAGGAAGAATCGCGCAACTTAGCTTGGCAAATAGCCATCTCCAATGGGTACGAAATAGTTGCCGCAGGAGATAAGTTCAGAGAGAGAGCTATGCGCCAAAGCGAAACACTTGGCCAAAAGAAAATTCCGTTTATGTTGCCTTTTATAAGCGATGAAGTAAGCGTAGCTATACAACGATGCTTGAAAAAGACAAGTCTAAAGGAATCGGTAGCGATGGTTGATATACCGCCCAATTTCCTTCGTCGTCAATCAGTTCGTAACCGCCTCTATGACTGTCTACGCAAAACACAAAGTTGCGTAATTTGAGCTCACGGCAGGGACGATGATTGCATGAGTTCAGGTACGATATACCTGATCTCTTGTAATAATTGCGGAGATGAATATATTGGCGAAACGGGCAGACCTTTGCGTATCCGTATAAAAGAACACCTAGATGGCAAACGAAAACGAAGACAAAGTACCCTACTAGGCACGCATAGGAAACAAAAGCATAGTGGAGACGATTTTGAAGTAAGATTCAATATCCTTGCACAGGAGTCCAAAACACCAGCGCGAAAACTTCTTGAGGGTTTTTCGATAAATGCCAAAAACCCTACAATGAATAGCAGAGAGGAATGCCAAGAGGTTACACTCGACCTGGCTCCGTATGTTCGCATCAATTTCTGATGTGGAATGGTGCAGTCATCAACCATGTGCGACTATAATCAGCTGTTCCAAACTTCCTCATTGGAAGTCACGAAAAAGCGGTGAGTTTTTCGAGAAGCTGTTGATCACGTAATTGCCATAGAGTTTTTCGTCTTTTTGTAAGTGTTATTGAAGCATTTGGCCTAGTAGATTGTATATCAGTTTACCCTTCCAGGCTCTGAAGAAGGCGATACTGCCGAAGCATCAGCTAGCGTTGTATTGTATTGTGTTTCTCTATGGAAGTAAATGTGTGCTGTATGAAAACCTCGCGATTGCTGAACAAGAAAACGACACATTCATATTCCAATGCCAAGGTTAAGAGAAAGTCGATCCTCGAAACTATTACAAGATGTACCAGCAAAATACTTTCGACTTGTGAAGGAAACATTGTCACTAAGACAGAAGATTGTCTTAGCTAGACAGCAAATCAACTTCCTCCGCCGCTGTTTTCAACATCGAGTCGTGCCGAAGTTTCGCCTTATGTTGGATTGGGAATTGAACTGATATTAGCACTATACAGGAAGAGTGCGAACCTTTTCGTATATTGATCGTATATTGGTTTTGATTTCTTCAGACAACTCTGGTACCAACTTGGTAACCCCGGAGTGGCGCCAGTTTTCTGGGCCACGAACTCCATTGAACTAGTATTTTTCTATCTGTTAACTGTTTATTGTTCGTGAAGATTTCATAATAGCTGATACAGAAAGTGCATGTGATTGTGACGTAGTGGCTTATACAAAAAATTAATTGAAATGGCAGATGCTGGAAAGTACATGCATTTGTCATCTGCTCTTTCTCTGACCGAACTGTCGGACAAAGAAGAAGGGTTAACGCAAAGAGATTACAGAATCTTCTTTCAGCCTGCTTTGAGGCAGATGCAAAGAAACAATTTACAGAAGATGAAAGGATAGATATGGAATAATTACATGTAAGCAGTTTATACAGAAAACATGCAACAATATGGAAAATAGAACTATTCTAGGAGTTGTTACTCGTGGTTGACGTGTTTTGCGAGCAGCTGAAAAATATTATGGCCCATAAACACCGTTCTTGCCATGGGGCTAATTTTGAACTATGAGATAACAGCGGGATTGATCCGGGAGCCCAAATCGGCAACGAACCCAGTTAAGCTGAGGCTGCAGTTATAGTCACAATTTTAAGGACACGCATGGTGCTCTGTTACTCCCCGGAAAGGACAATAGCGCGTTTTTTCCCCACCGCAGACACCTGCTGTCCGGAGTTTTGCAAATATCTCATCACCATTAAAGTTATATTTCGCAATATATACTCTGCCGTTGAAAAGAGTAGGCAGTAAATAGCAACTTTAAAAAGTGCTTTCAATTAATATATGAGGTGAACCTTACACTTGAAATGGAGTTATTTCCTTATCCATGATTACTGGAGCCTCTTCGGATATTTCAACCTAAATTAGTAGCTTAGGTGGAGTATAAGTACATAGTTAGTTGAGATGTTTTTCACTAACTAACCACTATTAGCAGCGCCGAAAGGATGTGAAGGTTTCTCTGAATATCATTGCGTAACTCCTGGATCTGAATCGTTGTGCTTTATTTTTCATGGATATTACGGCAGTTATGCAAGACGGTGTTTGAATACTCATACATTATTAGGAAACAAAAAGCACTTCGATGTAGACGACGAACACTAGTCAATATTGAGAGATGTACTTTTTCTCACGAAAATGAGCAGTCAATTTGTATCGGATCACCTTCAGTTAGAGCCGTACGTAATTTAAGGACGAAAGTAAGCTTTTCGACCAGCGCTCGAACGCATTCGAAAATGTTTCTTTCGAGCTCTTTGAGCGATGCCTGTGCCGGTGCACAGCTCTCCGTTTAACAACTGAGTCGCAACCACTCTTCGTCGGAGAGCGATTACCAACTAGATGAATGAGTGATTTTACCGGGTCGTACCTCACTGACGTTTTCCTCAAAAGATCTCATGAATGAGGAAAGGTTGCTCGATTTTCGATCGATGCATTCGGGTAGTGATCTAACTAGGCTGCGAATTCTTCGTTGAAACCGAAGACAATGCACGACTGAAACATGAAATTCGGTAGTCTTCTCACTGCTGTACGACGAAACACAGAAGCAGATTCGAAAAGGACGCTTCTTGAAACTACGTTCTTGGTCAATCACTCAAGTACGCGCGCGCTATTTATTTAGATCATGAAGCAGTGTATCTGTTCTTTTAGACATATTTGGCAACTTCTTCTATGCTGGAGGGACGAAGGAATTAGCGAGGGTGTGAATCATTGAATACATGTGTATTGCAAAGCACCTCTTGCCAACATGCTGTACGGTAAATGAGGTTTCAGCAAAATGGTCATTCTTTTTATTTTGTATTTGAATAATCTTGCTTTAGCGTAATGCACATCTCACCCAAAGTGATCGAGCATCAAAATTCTTGGCTTCAGAGAAGAAGCTAGAGGTCTTCGAATGCTCGGTATATTTCAATTACTGTTACCGAATTCTCTAGAGCAATTGTTCGATTTCTAGAGTCTAGGGAATCTATAATCCTGTATAAAAGAGCATTCCCGGTTGAGTACGCTTCATTCGAGAGGTGCTTTACGGGAGAGGATCCGACTCGATACGACTGCGAAGACGCCACATCGAAAAGACGAACAATTGTGGATCACTGACTTGGATCATCTGCTCTGATGATGGCGAATGCATGGAAGGCTTAGCGGAATAAAACTTATGTAACAACTCCGTGTGAGCCGAACAATGAAAATATATTTTGATTAGCCATACTGAAGCTAAAGGGAAGGCGGCCCTGAAATATTAAAATTTCAGTCTTCGAGACGAAAATAAACTTTAATAATATATAGCTGTTGCCTAAGCACTTACAAAGAAATTGAAATTCCAGGTTGGACATTAATTTCCCATTAAAGCAATACAAGGCTCATATCAGTTGTTATATCAACGAGAAAAATTCGAAAAACTGACTTTCAATAAGTCTCGCCATTAAAAGTTTGTTTATACTTTACCAACTGTCCGTGTCAAGCTAACGCGAGGTTTCTACTACTTTTCCTTGAAATACCATGGCTCCCGTTCCAGCAATTTCACCTCCTTCAGAGTAAGGACTTATTATGACGTATTGTACTATGTTATTATGATAAGACCTTACTAAAGTGTAACTCACAACGCATACACGAGCCAGCAAAGCAAGGCCCCTGAATTCTTAGCTCCACCGAGAAATTGGGACATATCCAAAGATATTGTGACCAAGTACAAGCCCCCAAACGAGGAATGGAATTTTTGAGGAACCGCAAATTATGTTGTGAATGTGGACCGACATCACGTCATATATCGGCTTGCGAAGGAAAAACATGTAGAATATCTATTAGGTAAAGATAAAACGATTGTCGGTCGATATAAGATATACCGATAAGATATGTCGATCTGCAAGAATCAACGTATACCACATGCTCGTCAAGAAGGCGAAAACTAAAACCATGCAAACGCTGCGAAACTACTAGCCAGTGCAGGGAAGTGAAGACTACTATATCGTCAAGGATCAACACGGTGATCTCTCAGAGAACGAAAATGCAAGGCAATCTGCTATTGAATGGCGACAGGAAAAACACCTCAGTCGTCCACGAAAACTAGTACAAGAGAATGGGGCAAAAAATTGCTTTTGAAATCGAAAGCAGAAACAGTCCGATTAAACGCAGTGAGACGACAATCATTGGAGGAATCCTACACTTATGAATTGCCATTAATAAATAAAATAGAGCTCTCGGCGTTGATTTATCTCTGAGGGATGCGCTATGCATTCGACTTTATTAAGCACCGTTGGAGGTGACTGAATGCATATCTGTCCCTTACAATGCCTCACAGTGGCCTGCCAATGTATCGAGTCAGTGTTACTATCCTCTCGGACAAGTCTGACAGCAATTTGCTGACCCCGAATGAAAAAAAAAGAAAGCGGTGTGGAAGATACTCAAAAAGGCAGTTAAAAGAAAGCTTGCAGTCAAATGAGTGGGAAGTGTGTAGGAGGTAGATAAAAGCCGCCTCTAACAGCTTAGCTCCTTGCTTAGAGAGGCTGGCAATCTAGCCAAGAGTAAATGAAGCGCCCATGTTTAGAATTTAGCAACCTATAATTGCGTGTAAAGCTAAACACAAAATAAATGAGTGTCATTCTCTCCATCCCAAAGGAGCCCTCAATACAAGTGCGATAGGTTAGAGGAATACGTAGAGGCTGGCAAAATTTTAGATCCATTCTGTCTGCCTACATCTGGAAGAACTGAAGAGACGATCTACGCCTATAATGATCCTCCATTTACATTAAAACTCTATATAAACCACTTCATCTTTGAGATGGGAAAATGAGGTATAACTTCAGACTGGCTTAAGCGAGAGCGACTCTGCCCATTTAACACTCTCTATGAAATCGTAGAGGAAATGGTCCTCGGAACACGCGAGAGTAGATGACTGCGGCATCTGTGTTCTTTTCAACAGTAGTCTAGAAAAAAACACCGATTCATTTGAACAATTAACAACTCGAATCGGAGTTTTAGGGTTGAAAAGACGTAAATGAATACCGGCCTTGACAATCTTCGTCGTCTAGGTGCAACATAAAGATATGACGAAGAGGAAATCGAAGCTTTCGTGTGGAGTTGGACAAGGTTTACAGAAATGAACATGCGTTCTTTATGGTCATGGCTGGAGATTTTAGTGCCAAAGGTGGACCAAAAAAACCCTCTGAAAAACGTCACATTGGGACTTACGCATTAGAATGGAACAAGCAGGGTAAGCGATTAATGGAGTTTATCATGATGAACAAGACTTCATGGCAACTCGCAATTCCAGGAGTCAATCTCTCAATGTTGGGCATAGGAGTCTCTCAGTGGAAAGTATCATATTTAAATAGACCAGATCACAGTTAATCGAGTGTTTTGCCCGTTCAACGTCGGTGTTGTCCCAAAATCCCACACGTGATCGGACTTTCCCCTATTTCGTGCGAGACCTATCGGAAAGGAGAGCCAATGCTTAATCCAAACAACAAACTCCGATAGCGACCGTAAACGTATACCCAATAATATAATATACTTTATCTCATATAACACATGTGGTGCGGAATGTATAGGTAAAACTGGTAGGCCACATTGTGTCTGCATAAAAGAACATCTAGGTGAGAAACTTAAAATTCGTCAAAGCAGTCCTCTTGGTACACATAAGGCATGAAAGCCAATGGCGATGATTTTGAAGTGACTGTCCTGTTCCTAGCGCTGGAATCTATTACACCAACGCGCAAAACTCTTGAGGAGTTTTGGATAAATTTCAAAAGGCCAAAGATGAACCGGAAAAGCAGATGATTCACTATTATACGTGATATGGCAATTTATCTCAGAATGATTTTTGGTGCACATCCCCATGGGTGGGTTTCACTGAACATCTCTCATGAACAACGCACGGGTGGTCAAACACCGCCAACGAGGTCTATACCAACCTCGCGTCAGCTAAATAAGGGCAGTTCGCTAGAACACACTGACACAACTTGTTACTCCTCAGTTGTCAGATGCATGGTTCTTCTTTGGTGGAAACCAGGACCACTGTGTTACTCTTTAAGAATGGTATCCTTCACGAGATCAGGAACAAAATATTGCTCAATTTGCAACCGCTCTTTCGTCTACGAACTTCGCACTTCAGTCATCTCATGCAGAATTGAAAGAACACAAGAGGAAGCTTCGCCATGTAAGCAAGAAGTGTTTCAAAAAGATTCAGCAAGATGGACCAAATCCACTTGATAACAAGAGACTCCCAAGAGTATCCCATGTAACCTAAGAGTACAAGAGATTGAACAGAACCTATCGATTTAAAGAACGCTTGTGACTCAATTGAGACGGAAGCAGTCATGCAAGCTCTAGACAGCCAGGGCGCCCCTACTTAGTATAAAATGATTTTTCGTGAGCAATATAAAAATTCCTCTTGAAGATTTACCGTCCCGTCGTGGATGGGTATTACTGGGTGTTGGACTGCGAAGTATAGCGAAGGAATTCATTCCTCGAGAAAGGCCTCCAAGCTGAAAAGTGGCCCGGTGTTTTCATCAGGACACCCAGCTAAGAGTAAATCATTACCAGGATCCACCACCGCCTTGGTATCGAACTAGTTGCATGGTGGCAAATCTCCGTCTGATCCAAAAGGGCGACTGGCTGTGGTGGTGACGAACTGGGGCAGAGTTTGGCCTGGCTGACTTTAGGACTCAAGGAAAACTACGCTACGTATTATGGGTGAAAGATCACTCAACGTTATTGAACGTGAAGTCGAAAGGATGATGCAGGGTTTGTAACACATGCGAGGGAAGGAATTCGAAGCTCCGATCTACGCCAGCTATCAAGAAGCAAAGACGCTGATCTTTACGCCAAACCGTCGAGGATGAGGTGAGTTGGACACGTAATACCTGTAAACGACGATGGTTGGACGAGAGCCGTTACTAATTGGATTCCTCGTTATTTCAAGCGCGCAGTAGAAACAAAACCGACATGACGCTCAGAATTTTTTTACGAAAACTCTAGAAGAAGCTCACTAATTCGGAACAGTGGGAGGATCCCACTGGAGCACTCTTGTACACAACAGGGACCAATGAAAGGCTTGCTGACACCTGCTCTAGTCATTCAACGATCAATAAGACGAGAGGTGATATTTAGTGACGGTCACCGTTTCAAAAATTGTTGCAAATCTGCGGATTTGTAATACTCAGTCGATTATGTAGGATTGTTACAGGATTTGCTTTCATCTGTGTTCGAAAATTGGTTAGCAGACTGCACTGTCTTTTTCATGGTGGAAGGAGTGGGTAGCGCAGTGGTTAGTGATACCACTAATCAAAAAGCAAATGTTCGACTCCGTCTTTAACGCTCTCCTCTAATCCATGTGGAATCGCCTTAGCCTGATTGTTTCCAGCATTGCTAAAAACTTCAGTTTGACCTGCAACTTGAACGACATTCGTACGGAAGGTGAAAGTCCTGAAGCAGCAGCAGAAACAATAGGCGAAATATTCGAAGACCATTGTGGAGATGAATCAAATAACCAGTAAATTGACAATAACTGCTCAAGAGGCGCCCACTGTGCTTTTTCCACTCTTGCAAGACAAACGAGCTCACTGTCTTCGTATATTATCTTTTGCTTCATTATTTTTTCACTTGTCGAACACGGTAGTTGTTTGCTGTGCAGCGTCGAAGTAGCTGATCTTTGATCAGAAGATTCTCGTCTAATTCTCTAAATGTGCTTCTTTCTTGAACAAACACTTAATTGTCTTTCATAGGTTTTGAAGATGCTCAGTAAATGACTTTTGTTCAACTGAGATAAGGAGCCTATCGCCCTTGTTCACCGGAATTTTAGGGCAGCAACATGGAGAAAATTGTTCGCAGCACACGGTGCGCACACCATTGCTTTCTTATTTGGCTTCTATTTTTAATTTGTCTTTGGCCATAAAATAGTTTCAGCTGAGTTGAAATGTAGTAATTATGAAACACAGTAATAGTAAGTAGCATTGACTTTGAAATGTAGTCACAGAAGACGCTCAAGACTTTGCAGCGGCATTGGCATTGGTTTCAGTTACTTGGATTCGGAATAAAATTGTCGAAATACTCGAAGAAGTAGAAAACAATGGGAGGCCGCTTGTACTCTCCATCCAAATGCCTAAAATCTAAAAGAAAAAGATAGGATAGAAGCAAAGATGAAGAGAAGAAGGTTAGCAGTGGTGACAGGAAAAATGTCATGTTCGAGGACTACCGCGTCCTTGAAAACAGTCCATCTGGAGTCCTTCTACCGCTTCTGTTAGCTTACAAAAACTGGATACATTTTAATGGACTCATTATGCATAATGTTGGAGATCTGGTTGCGCAAAGAACTAGCAGCTCCAGACAACAGATGGACAAGTCGTATTGCCGACAACTATTAAAGAGATAATAGAACTCATCGCATTCTGCCTTTGAGATAAGATCTTTAAGGTTATCACAGTGAGGGATTATTGGAATGAAAACGACTAATGAAAAAAGAGAAGAAGAGAGTGATGATCCAGTAAACTCACCATGAAGTAATACTTTTGCTCATGGTGGAAATACATATATACCATGATACTTGATACTCGATACTTGGATGACCCGTCCTCACTGGTGGTTCGGGTCCCAGCATAATCTCCATTTTTAGGAGACTTGCAGGTTTAGCCGTTGTAGTCTCTTGAAATCCAAAGGTCAGCCTTACGAAAGTCTGCCCAGATCGTCACCACCACCTAGCTAAGATGCTTGAATGCGTTGTTAATGTATTGATCGTTTCGACTGGATGGTTTACCAAAGTCGAAGAAAATTTATTCCAGAGAGCTGCGAAGTCCTAACAACTATGAAAGTTGCTAACATATTTCTACTTAAAGCAGAAACTCTTAGCACTTCCATTTTCTATTTTAAGAGTTTCAGTTGAAAGTCACCTACTAGACATTCCCGAACACTCAAATTCATCATTTTTGGAACAATTCCACTGAATTTTAAACCCAACGAAGTCTAGTGCCGAGATGTAACGTCGATAAGGATGAATGTTCATTTTCCAGTGAAATATAGCTATCGTCACACGACCCGTTAATACACGTAGGTAACCGTGAACTTGACGAGGCATGCGCATTGTCCAGCCTTTCAAACACTTAGTGAGAAACAACCACAGCGATGCTGAGATGTAAGCAGAATCCTGAACCTCAACTGGGCTTTGAGCCCTTGAATATCTTTTCCGAGAGCTCCCGTGTTATCCACCACACCAACCGAGATAATTGTTTTTCTTCTCTCAGCCAATATTTTACTCTATCGGTGCTATTAGCAATCAACCGTCCACGAGAATGATCTGTTGAACAAAAATGCCTCGTCTGGCAGCAGCTGTAGAAAAAATTACAGTGTTCCAACTTTTATTTATTCTTTATTATTTGTCCTGGTAGAGTATGTTGGGAGATATAACGACAAGTATGCCGAGATGTGAGCGAAACTGGGCACTTCAGGTGGGCCTCGAGCATACGACTTAACAGGGTAGCATCTCTAATTTTTTTATATTTTATAATGATCTTCCCCACTTTATTCCGAGTATGCAACGATCGAGACTCTGTAGATGATCAACTCCACAAATTTTACGGTGACCAGGATCTGAACAAGTGCTGTCAAAATAACTCGGAGCAGGAAAATCAATACTGCAAAAGAGATTCCGCGACGATCGTGAGTTGATCGCACGCCACTTCATAAGCGTGACGTGAAACGGGAAACTTTCCTGCGCCAACTAGCCAAAAACTTTTCTGGAAAGACAAGAAAAAATAAGCAAATTGTTATATCCACTATCAATCTGGTGGCTTTAGAGCCCAATCAGTTGAATCTATTGTGGATTGAAACCTAATTTATGTGAAATACATGCACAAGATTCTATTGAAATAAGATGGATGTCGATTTAAAACCGATGTTATCAATAGCAATGGTGATTTCACGGGTCCGACCAAATCTTCAAGCAGCAATAACTATTAGCAGGAACAAGAATTTAGGAAGCACACGGTGAAAACAATGGGAGGCCGCTTGTACTCTCCATCTAAAAGCCTAAAAATCTAAAAGAAAAAGATAGGATGAAAGCAAAGATGAAGAAAAGGAGGTTAGCAGTGGTGACAGGTAAAATGTTGTGTTCTTGGACTACAGCGTCCTTGAAAACAATTAATCTGGAGTTCTTCTGCTTCTGTTAGCTCTCACAAACTGGGTACATTTTTATGGACCATTCATGCCTGATGTTGGAGATCTCATTGCGGTATGATGGCGACAGTTATTAAAGAGATAATAGGTCTCATCTCATTCTGTCCTTGAGATAAAATCTGTTCGATTACCACAGTGAGGGATTATTAAAATAGAAAGGGTTAAGAAAAAAAAGAAAAGAAGGTAAGGAACCAGTAAACTCGCCGTGAAGTAATACTCTTGCTTATGCTGAATATATATATATATATATATATATATATATATATATGCTTACTTGGATAATTGGATGACCCGAACTCACTGGTTGTTCGGACCCCAGCGCAATCTCTATTTTTAGATGTGCTGGTTCACCCATTGTAATTCCCTGGATCCCGAGATCAGCCTGGCGAAGGTCTGCTCTATGTCATCACCACCACAGGCGCTCGCAGCCCTTGTGGATCAGAGTGAGATTTTCCACCATGCGAATAATTTGATACTAGGACGGTGGTAACTCCTAGTATCGGTTTGCCCTTAGCTACGCTTCCTGATGGAAACGCCGAACTCCTCAGCTTGGGAGACCCTGCCGGGTGATGAATTCCCCCGCTGTACATCGCAGCCTGACACCCAGGAAAACCTCCTAACCACGATGAGGCGGTAAGCTGTTACGAGGGATATATATATGCATATATACGCTTAAACCTATACAAGTTTACTAAACCATTTTACACTCAGAAGACGCCGTCCATAGTTGTTGAATTTTGATGTACAATCAGAGTAAAGACGTTTTATAACACCAGTAACGGCTTTCATGGACGGCGGTTTTCATCATGACGCCGAACGAATAAAGAAGCTTGAGCGAAAGTCCCATTTAATCGGAAGGGTAATAAGAAATTAAAAACTTGGCAGTGAGATCACTCAAAAGAGATTGAAGAGAACACTTGAAGACCTAATAGGCGGACGAAAATGACATTAATCTAGCAATGGCTTCTTTGAAGCGTCCAACCCTTTCTCTTTGTACATCTTCTAGTAACTTAGTGGGTACCAGTTGCACAGAGTCCTAAATGGACGAGGAATGTGCCTGACAAAAATATGAAAACCCGAAAATGCCCCAATCTTTGGTGCCCTGGAAACCAATGTTCTTTATGTTTACGAACACGCTGGCTTTTCACCAAACGAGCCTATTTCAAAGCGTCCAATGTTGGTCTCTCAGGAATGTGCCTTCGAATCCCAAAACCGTCAAAGTGTGCTCAAACGCGCATTTGGAATAGAAAATGACTTGTAGTGTGTAAAAGTGACTGTGCTGCGTGTGACATGTGGTGCCCTGCCGAAGTATAAACTCAATAGTTCCCAGGATCGACTTTCTCTTAACCTCGGCATTGGAATATGAATGCGTCGTTTTCTTGTTCAGCAATCGCGAGGTTTTTAAACAGCATACATTTACTTCCATAGAAAAATACAATACAATACAATACAACGCTAGCTGACGTTTCAGCAGAATCGCCTTCTTCAGAGCCTGGAAGGGTATGCTGATATACAATCTACTAGGCCAAACGCTTCAATAACACTTACAAAAAGACGAAAGACTCTTTGGTAATTACACGATCAACAGCTTCTCGAAAAACCCACCGCTTTTTCGTGACTTCCAATGAGGAAGTTTAGAACAGCTGATTATAGTCGCATGTGGTTGATGACTGCACCATCCCACATCAAAAATCGATGCGAACGTACGGGATCAGGTAGCGTATGACCTCCGGGCATTCATCCCTGCTATTCATTGTAGGGTTTTTGGCATTGATCCAAAAAGTCTCAAAAAGTTTTCGCGCTGGTCTTTTAGTCTCCTGTGCAAGGATAATGACTTTTACTTCAAAATCGTCTCCGCTACGCTTTTGTATCCTATGCGTGCCTAGCGGGGTGCTTCGTCTTAGTTTTCGTTTGCCATCTAGGTGTTCCTTTATACGGATACACAAAGGTCTGCCCGTTTCGCCAATATATTCATCTCCGCAATTGTTACACGAGATCAGGTATATCGTACCTGAACTCATGCAATCACCGTCCCTGCCGTAAGGGCAAATTACGCAATTTGTTGTTTCACACAGACGGTCATACAGGCGGTTGCGAACTAATTGGCGACGTAGTAGAGTAGCCGGTGGTATTTCAACTATCGCTACCGATTCCTCTAGACTTGCCCTTCTTAAGCATCGTTTTATAGCTACGCTTACTTCATCGCTTATAAAAGGCAACATGAACGGGACTTTCTTTTGGCCAAGTGTTTCGCGTGGGCGCGTCGTTCTCCTTGTAAACTTATCTCGTGGGGTTACTATTTCGTAGCCATTGGAGATGGCTATTTGCCGAGCCAAGTCGCGCGACTCTTCCTTTAGTTCCCTGGTAGTGCACACAGCGGTGGCTGTTCGAAACATGTTTCTCACAATCGCCCTCTTTGTGTGTGAAGTCAGAAGTGTGAAGTCAGATAATAGTCAAAATGGGGTTGATAATGCATCAAGAAAATCTAGGGTCACCGTGATTGGGGGCATAACAATACCTGAGAATGCGCGCTCGCTATTAGAATTGGGCCCAAGTTTTGCACCATCACAGCTCATTTCTAAAACGACCCTGCGTAGGATAGCATGCAACCTTTATGAGCTTCAAGATCGACTCCGCTATCAGGCCAAGCAAGAAACATCAAATAGAGATAAAAATCAAGAGGCGGCGGCACTACCACCATCTCCTTTCCCTAAAACGTTCTTTAGACAGCAAGACCCTAACGATGGAGTTGACATAAAATTCTGCGTTTTCGGACGGCGTTCTCAAGACCCTTGATCACTACCGCGATAGAAAGTTTATCTCTAACCTTACAGCCGCACAAAAATGTGGCATGCGGGAAATTAGAGAATTAATAAAGTCGAAAACAATAAGATTGTCTGTTAGTGATAAGGGGGGAGAGTTCGTAGTTATCCCTCGCCAGCTGGATGTTGAGATAACAAAGGAACATCTTAGTGATGCTGCTCTCTATCGCCCATCCTCTGAAAAAGAATATAAAAGTCAATACCGAAAGCTAAACAATCAATGGGTCAGCGTGGCAAAGGCTGCGGGTTTAGTTTACAAGCTGTGTTGGCCAATTCGGCCACGCTGACGATTACAATGGAACCTTTTGCTTCTATAAGGACAGAATTCACTTGCAATTTCAAATTCTTCTTGATCGAAATGTTGTTTCCCAGATTACCGCTAGCCACTGAACTATCCTCTCAACATCTCAACAACAGCGGTGCTGAGAACCTTGCGAAACTCCAGACCACAGGTGTCTGCAGTGTGTTGCTAACGTTCTATTACCTTTACAAGGGGCTATGGCGTTCACCACCACACCGTGTGAATCCTTCGTTTCGCTTGGCTCTCAGCAACTTCTGTCGATCAGTACCACCGCATGGTGTGGTGGTGAACGCGTTAGTCCGGAAAGGGTAATAGCGACGTTCGATCGCTACCGCAGACACTTTTGGTCCGGAGTATTGCAAATATCTCAGCACCATTGTGGTTGTATTTAGCATAATACCCTGCCATGAAAAAATTGTCAAAAGCAGCAAATAAAAGGTTAATATTGTGATTTAAATCAAATATTCCGCAAATTACGCACAGGAAGCGTGGACATAATGGGGAAGTTTTTGAATTTAAGGCTAATATCCCCATAGGAACCCAAAACTTTAAAGCAAATCCAGAACACTCTTCAAACGCTTTGAATAAATTCGAAAACCCAGAAATGAACCCAAAAGAGGAGTGTCTTGTGACCAACACATGATCTCTCACCACACCTCAGGGCTAATTTTTTGACCTAAGCCAACCACATTCGTAATCGATATGAGGCCCTGCACGGCTGGTTTCCACTAAATAACTGGAAGACAAAAAGAAAGAAATGGTGAGTACCTTATTTCAATGATAAGCCAACAGCAATTTGTTACCAAACATTTATTCGGACAACTTTTCGACGTCTTTGTTTTTCTCAATGCCGGTCGTCCGATTCGAGGTCGTACTCATGATGTTACCGCGCCGAGTTGGGTCTTCTTCAGTGAAGCACTACTCAAATGAGGCAATCTCACTTGTTAAACGACTTTATTCTCACTGAACACCAAGTCACTACGCCGCTGGTATTAAGCTAATGATTTTAGCAGATTGGATTTAATTTTTGATTTCCAGCATGCGTTATTTCTCTTTCATGTCTCTTGATCATTCATTCACAGAACATATTTTTTATTCTTAATTTCGGATTGTGTTTCCTTTGCTGAATAGTTGCTTTTGAATGTAAATTTACTAAGGTTTGATTGCCCACGTTTGATATGCCGGCTTAAAAAGGCGTGGCACTAACATGTAGTAGTAGCAGGTACAACGCTGTCGTGCACTACCTCGATCAAAACAATCCTAAACATCTTCCTCGGATCTAAGTCGTGGGATCACGTCACTTATTCTTCACCAACTATATCGCAGCAACTGGACGTCATGGTTCAATCTTAGGCCTCTCCTCTGTAGCTAGATGCATTAAGCAACACCTAAGTTCGAGAATTCTCAGTTAGCCAGACTTACAGTATAGCCGAACTGTTCGTAAAATTGCGTTGCTTAAAAAAATCAATGCTGCGCATATATCTAGAAAATATCTCGCTTTCGCTATAGTTGCACTAGAGAGTTTAGGCTTTCGACGGACATTCTAGGATTAAACGCTCCAAGAGAGTCAAGTACAGTGACTGTAATACAGCAGGAAAGGTTCAGCGAAGCTCACTTTGCAGTATTTGGCTATTCATTGCATAGCTCAGCAGCAAAAACCTCGCTACACTTAATTTTTGCGGAAGCACATCGGAAGCGCTGAGTCAAACGTGTTTCAAGTGTAGCACGGCGAAAAACTAAAGATAATCCAACGAAACTGGAGAATTGCCTGTAGTTGCAATTGTCGTAAATTGTCAAGGAGTATGGTTTTTCACCGCATAGAAATTCCTCGTTTCTACGACAAGAATGCTAAATCTGTTACATTATTTGTCTTCGATTTCTAATTAGTCAACAATAAAATAGAACGGGTAGCACAATGGTAGTGATGTCCGTCGTCACGAGCACGGTGCTAGTTCGATTCCGCTCTGAGCCAACCAAGCTTATCATCCCTCCGAGGTCGGGAGGTTGGTACCGGATTTGTCCCGAAAAAAGATTACTCTCTGTATAGTAACTATTCTTAAATAGTTCCTATTTCTAGCCACCTTATATCTTCTACAACACCTGTCCATCTATAATCGTCATACATCTATTCTCGCATATTCTGTAAATCGTCCCTTAGCAAGCAATTTCATGCAATTGCCTCGCAAGTGGCTGGAAAGGGAATCAGCAGCAGTCAGTTGAATGTACTTTTCAGCATCTGTCTTCCCAAAAAGTCTCCGAACAAACACCTGCACCCTTCCACATGTAGCCCTATCAAATTGTGCCAGTAGAAAAACTTTTAGAACCTCTCTCTGGACGTTGTCTTTAGTTCTCTCTGATAAAGCTCCACCTACTACAGAAGTAATACAGGTAGCCCATAGGACTCGTCCTGAAGTGTTAACCGCGTTCGTTCGGTCTTCTTCGGGTCCCTCAATTCCTCAGTACTCCAACTCGAGTGTTCGCCTTGCTTCCTTCAAGAGTGTATCACTTGTTACCATTTCAATCCCGCTCTTATCCACCCAGCTTACATATCGTTAAATATACATATCATTATTATTGTATCGTTATTGTTGCTATAAACTGTTATATCCAAACTCGAAGTTGCTCAAGACAGTTACAGAAGAAAGTCCCGCATGGCAAATTCATACAAAGTCGAGCATTCCACGCACAGTTGGTGGACAAAAAACCAATCCGACCAACTCCCTAATCCACTGGCCAACTAACACACTGCAATCCAATTGGGAACGCCCCAGCCCGGCTATCTCGCGAATCCAGGGAGAATTGCTCGAGCAGCATTTCACGAAATTCAAGATAAAATAAAAATCCTCGAACAGCAACCGAAGCCACGCGTAAAGGTTCGAAGGTTTGTGTGGAAAATGGATGCGAGAAAACGAATCGAATGTGAGAAGTACTGGGATCGGCGTAGTAAACGTGAAGACGGGTCATATAAAAGAAAAATTAGCCGGCAATTACACCATCGTTACTTTGCCTGTGACATCGTACTTATAACACCAAACATTAGTCAGACTGAAAGATTGCTAGCCGGCATTGACAACGCTTGTAGAAGAATTGGTCTTAAACTATATCCCAAGGAAACAATGCAACAACCGGATCTGTGTTTGATCCTCCTTCATACTCAACAGAATAGATCACTACGTGTTATCGAATTTGTGATAGAGAGAGTTAGATGTTGGGAGCATTCGTTCTCTCACAGGTGAGAGTGGAAACCTGAAGTTCCGCCTTACGACACTGATCAAAAATCACAAGCGTTCAATTCTATCTCACTTATTTTATACAACCCAATATCATACGTGGTCGATGTCCAAGTATTTCTTTCATCTAACTTGTTAGCTATAATCACAATCTTAACCGTTTTATTTACCGCCTACTGTTTTTAATGGCAGGATATACTGCGAAATATAACTTCAATGATGCTAAAATATTTGCAAAACTCCAGACCGCATGTGCATGCGGTAAGAAACGAAAGCGCTATTGTCCTTTCCGGGAAGTAACGCGTTCACCACCACACCATGCGGGTCATTCCTTTCATGGCAGGTTACGAAATGAGGTTAAAATAAGCGAAATGAATTGGGAAGCCATACATGTTTCTTATTCGTTCGCACTGCATTGCTTGTTCGTAGTGCACAAGGAGTTCAAGGATTGGCTTTCATAGTGGAGTCATTCGACACGTTTGTTTGAAAGGTGCATGTGTCAAAGAACTCTACCACAGCCACCAAAGGCATTGCTAGGAAACGCGTTGCACAGACGCTCCAGAAATATTTGGTTGTTAGTAGAGTACAGTGGAATGTGTTTCAATAAATGGATAAGTTTAAGGGTGAAACCTGCATCATTCCCTCTGTCCACACGTCTGCAAAAATGATACGCCTAGTGCTGGATCTGTAGATGGAAAGTCACCACTGAATATGGACTTGTGCACTGTCTCACTGTTAAGCGAACACGAGGTTTGTATGGAGAGCTTTATTCGAATAAGGTTTAGGTGCTTTTACATTTTTTAGGTCTGGATTCATCCGAGTCCATTGACCACGGTTGTTCCTTCTTCGATGTGAGTCTTCGTGACCGCATCGAGTCGAATCTATTGGTGCTCCTCTCGAATGAATTAACCTCACTTGACAGCACTCTTTCCTCATTTCGCTTCTTGCAAGCTGATAAAGTTGCCGTTTGCTGCAGAATGGACTCGCCAGAGAAAAACAAACACCATTCTGTATAAAAGTGAGCTGCCGAGTCCTGAGTTACGTCATTCGAGGGATGCTCTACTGGATTTGACCTCATGCCTTCACGAAGAATCAATCGAAAGGATTAACAACTGTGGACAATCGATATGGATAAAAGAGCTCTGAAGAAAGAACAAACGCCAAAACTGTAGAGAAATAAATCTTATTAACCTCGTGTTAACCTTTTCTTGCGACCCATGTTTCACATCTGTTATGTGGATCTCCACACTTCTCACATTAGACTCCTTTCTTCGCATCTGCGATCCATCATCAGCGAAGGTCTTCCAACTTTTATATCTGTGGCTTCCGCTACTGCTTGAGGATTTTTTTTTATCTTGAGTGTCATTCAATGCTGGTCCAGTAGATTCGCCCTGGAGTCCCCAGAAAGCTACGCTGGCGCGTTCCCACTTGCATTTTCGAGAGTGACTTTTTTCCAGCGTAGGTACGGTACCAATTTCCTACCCGCGAAGAGCTGATAGACTTGGTGAGTCCTGTGACAGATCAAACTTGTGCCGTGCTCGTGAGGGCCGACGTCGGTACCACTGTGCTCTCCACCCATATGTCAGCTTATCAATGGAAAATGCGTATTGATTATTCATGTCAAAGTTAAAGGAAAGTCGTTTTTTGAAGTAATAACTTATATGTTTCACCTCTCACCCTTCACACACAAAAAGAGAGTTTGTAAGAAACACGTTTCGAACAGCAAGCAGCGCGTGAACAGGAAGGGAGCAGAGCGAGGAGCCCCGAAACTTGGCGCGGCAAATAGCCAATTCGAATGGCTACGAAACTGGAGCTCAGGATAGGTGTAGAGGAAACGCCAAGCCCCAAACGACCACTCTAGGAACAATAAGGTCTCGTTTATCTTGCCTTTATTTTAAATGAAGTAAATGCAGAGACAAAACGCTGCTTAGAAAGAGCCGGTCTACAGAATTCCGTAACTGTAATTGAAATGCCACCGAGTACTCCAAGACGCCAGCTAGTGCGTAACCGCTTGTATGATCATCCATGTGCAATGCAAATTTGCAGAATTTGCCCTAATGGTAGAGACGGTGGCTGCATGAGTTCGGGTACAGTCTATCTGATCTCTTGTCAAGCGTGAGGGAAGGAATACATTGGAGAAACGGTTAGACCACTTTGCGTCCGCTTAAAAGAACCCCTAGTCGGTAAACTTAAGCCAAATACTCCACTAGTCACGTATAGGACGCACAGACATAACGGGAAAGATTTTGAAGTAGAAGTTACGATGCTCGCACAGGAATCAAGCGCACAAAACTCTCGAGGCATTCTGGATTTAATCGAAGAGACGTGTTGGCAAGTGGGTTTTAAGGTGAGGGATAGACAGTTGTCTTGAAAGTGATACTTTTGAAGTCTGTGTTCTGAGTCGCAATTTTCCACTCCGGATTAGCTCCAATAATCCCAAGTAGAAACTGATGAAAAAACAGAAAATAATTGGGAAGGCTTCAACTTGGGAAGTTTCGATGACTCCGTATGGGATAAAACTATCGTTTTCAGCCACTATGAAGGTGCGAAAATGTTATATCCTGAGAATAGCTTTTCCTGTAATGTAATAAAAGTTATCATATCTCGATAAAATCTCCACCCCACACTTTTAAATCTGGCTTTATCATACTAATGGCTTTTTTACATGATACGCTATCGTACTCGTAATTCATACTCGAGCAAGGAGTGATCCCGGCGACTGCACTATGACCAAGTACACTAAAGGAAAAAGTCTTGCAAAAAAAATCACAGAGCTCTTTGTATTCTGGGCGCAAGTGAATCGTAGTAAGCGACTTTGGGGAGCGACAAGGGTTAACATATTTTGCTCATTCACTGTGTCACCTATAGTTCCATTGATCATCGAGTGACTCGAGCGGGCGCCAGTAAATTTTCTACTTTTCCCTGTCGCGTGTAAAAGTAGCCCAGTACGTTCTGCTTGCTCTAGGGATTCGTCCAGCATCATATATTTTTTCTACACTCTTCGTGAAAAACTCTGACCATCGGGTCGGTGGTCTTCCTGCAGTATGTTTGACATCCCGAGTAATCCAGTCACTAACGGCTTCTGTCCATCGGTTGTCCTTCATGCATATTACGTGTCCGGCTAACCTTATCTTCGACTGCTTGGCGTACAAAACGGCATCTTTGATTTTTGATCGTTGACGCAGGTCGGAGCTTCGGATTCCATCCATTACTTGTGTGAAACGGAATACTCCTGGCATCGTCATTTCCACTGCGTGTTCGGTAACGCTGAGTGACCTTTCATCCTGCTTACGCATCGACCAGCTTTCTCACGCATACGCTTGGGCAAGAAGCACTGCTGGGTCGAAAAGGCTGGCACGGAGTCGGGTGTTCTTTGTTCACTTCACTACATCCTCGATGCTCTTGAAAGCTCCACAAGCCTCTCGTTTCCTTCTGCTCAGTTGTGGAGCTGAGTCGTTCATCATATTGATTTCCTGACCCAGGTAGACATAACTGGAGCATTCGGAGATATTCGTTCCGTTGGGCGTGAATGGGGCATACGAAACCAATCCGTTGCTCATGAACACCGTTTTTGTGAGATTTAGTTGAAGACCAATCTTTCCACAGGCTTTATCAAAATCGGCAAGCATACGTTCCGTTTGACCAATGTTTGGTGTTATAAGGACGATGCCATCAGCAAAGCGAAGATGGTGTAACTGCCTACTATCAATTTTCACTCCCATATAATCCCATTCCAATGTCCACATGACGTTCTGGAGAGTGGTGGTAAATAATTTTGGCGAGATGGTATAAACTCCTCTTTTGACGTCAATGTTAATATCGTTTAATATCGTAGTAAAATGGTGAAATCTTGCCTGTAAAATTTTTGTACACCTTACGAAGAATCTCTATGTACTGTGTCGGGATTCCATGACTATCAAGGGCTTCCATAACTGCTTCTATCTCATTTGAATCAAAGGTCTTCTGTAAATCGGTGAAAGTGAGGCAGCGGAGTCTTTCGTACTCTCGCGATACTTCAGTAAGCCTTGTTATCATGTAGATGTGGTCCATCGTAATAAATCCTTTTCGAAACCCTGCTTGCTCACATGGCTGTCCTTCGAGCAATGTTCTGTCAGTCTTGTTTAGGATGACTCAAGTGAAAAGGTCGTAGACGACAAGCAGCAAGCAGGTTAAGCAACAGTTGCCTATACCGTGTAGGTTACTCTTCTTGAACAATAACGCAGTCTTGCTGGTAGGGACCTTTGCAAGTTCGGACGTTAGTTCGCGGTTAGCTGCAGCTCGTGCGTTTCCACGCTGGCGTGTCAGCTCGAGTGTTTCTGGCGACAGACGTTTCTTGGTGGTTTTCGAGCTCTCAGGTTTCATAGCGATAATGTAAAGATGTTGAATGAGCCGATCTTATTCTTCATCGATGTTATTGACAACGGCATCTTTCCAACAGCGACTAGTAAATTGAAAAAGTCCAAGCTCATGGTTGTTCTGGGACTTCGTTTTTTGAATCTGGCGGCTTTTTCTCCTTCCGCGAGGAATAGAATCTTGCATGAAGGAGGCGGTGGTCTGATCCTGTGTAGGATTTTGGAAGAATAGCGACATCGGTTAGGCAAAGCCTTCTATCTACTATGATGTAGTCTCTTTCGCTATTCTACTCTCCATTGGGAGACTCCCATGTCCTGCGTTGAGAGTGAGGCTTCTGGAATTGCGAGTTACCATTGGGTGGTTTTGGTCGCCATGATAAACTTAGATTGCCGCTCACCCCGTTCGTTCCATTTCAATCCGTGGGTGCCAACGTAACGTTCTTCAGACGCCCTTCTTGGTCCAATCTTGGCGTTGAAATCTCCAATGATGACCTTGAAGAATCTGTGGTCTTCTCTGTAGAACTTGTCCAAGTGCATGTATAACGATTTCAACTTCTTCGTCATGGTTTGATGTTGGCGCGTAAGCTACGAAGATTCTCAAAGCCGGAGTTGATCCACATCTTATTAATCCTAAACGTCCGATTCGGGTTGTAAGTTGTTCGAATGAATCGATTTTTATGGAAAAACTCGTCTTGACGAAAACGCCGGAGCGGGTCCTTTCATCAATATTCAGTGACTAAATTGCTCTAGTTCCAGGAAAAACATGCATTTCGTCATGTGGTAAAGCTATGTACAATCTAAGTAGCAAATGATGTTTTGTTTCGTAATCAACTACGATTGATATAGTTTCTATTACTACTTTGACAGTAGTCATTTAGAAATCTCAGTAGTTTACCAAAACCGAAAATAGTACAATGGATAGAGTGGTCCCACCATGCACACATGGTCTTCATTTCAAGCCCAACTCCACGGCTAAAGTCCTAATCCCGATGCGATGAGAAAATTAGTAGCAGAGTTATAGCTGAGAGACGTGCGAAACAAAGGACCCGCATGGTGTGGTGGTGAACGCGTTACTCCCCGGAAAGGATAATAGCGCGTTCGTTCCCCACCATAGACACCTGCGGTCCAGAGTTTTGCAAATATCTCAGCAACGTTGTGGTTGTATTTCGCTTAGTAACCTGCCATGAAAATTATAGAAGGCAGAAAACAAAACGTTAAACATTGTGATTTCAACTACAGCCATAGCTTAACTGGGTTCTATGCCGATTTGCGCTCCCCAGATCAACCCCGCTGACGGGTGATTGCTGTGGCAAAAAGATCGATAGAAATAGCTGAGAGACGTGCGAAACAAAGGACCCGCATGGTGTGGTGGTGAACGCGTTACTCCCCGGAAAGGATAATAGCGCGTTCGTTCCCCACCATAGACACCTGCGGTCCAGAGTTTTGCAAATATCTCAGCAACGTTGTGGTAGTAACAACACAATTAGAGTGAGATGGTAAAAGGCATATATAGCAATGTAATAGGTTTATCGCGCTAGTGAGTATTGCAGCTTTATTGTACGGTGCAGTAATAAGGCCCATTCTTTTTACTGCGTTTAGCATTTTGAGTTGTTCATTAATTTATTCAATTGATGGTCTCATCTAGGATTTAGGTAGACTTCAAACAACCAAACGTACTCCTGAAGGTTGACTCCGGGTAGAGATGGACAAGTGATGTTACGACGATGTTCAAGAACGCAATGAGCTTCTGTGAGGACATGAAGTGAAGTGATCAAGACAGCGCTACATATTTTCAAAATAAGGACTCATTCGTAGCTTTTTACCACCTATTGATCGCTTTTGACCCATGGTTCCGGTTCCAACTGAAATATCACTTCTTCAGGAACATTGAAAAACCGGGCATCTGCTCAGTGAAGCGTTCCACTTCCCACATTGCTAAATTTCCAAGCATAAGGCGTGAAGGACTCATTGTGGTGAAAACATTTCACTAAACGCGAAGAAAGCTTAAGAAGAGAAACAAAATGAACCGAGTTTTTGCCTTATTAGGCGCCGTGCGACATGAGCTCCTCATTCTTTAAGTACTTCAACACGGCACTCAAAGGTTCTTTTATGGTGATTCATCTTCAATTCATCTTTTTGTTTTTCATTAGCACATTTTCGCCTGGATTTCGCAAACTTGGTCTTCACTATTTCTTCAAAACGTTAGGCAACACAATGAAAATATATCTTTCTACTTCTGTTCAGCAAGCACGAGGTGCTACTTTATTTCTTTATTTACGCACAAGCTGACGTTTCGGCGGATTTCGTCTTCCTCAGAGCCTGGAAGGGTCAAGTTGACAGCAACCTATTCGACCAAACATCTCCATAACCAAATAGAGAAAACGCTAAACCAAGATTTCAATCACATTTAACACAGCCTGCTCACTCACCGCTTTCTATGAGTCTTCCACTGAGTATGTCGCGTGAAGACCGACCGCACAGAATTCATACGGAGGCGTAATGTGCCTCTCCCATCAGAATAACAGGTTTATATACTGTCCAATATCACGCGTGATAACGAGGCATTCCTCCCTGCGGTTCATTTTCGGATTCTTGGAATTTATCCAGAATGCCTCTAGAGTTTTGCGCGCTTGTGTTCTCGATTCTTGCGCCAGGATCGTAACCCTTACTTCAAAATCTTCTCCGTTATGTTTCTGCGTGCTATGCACTATACCTAGTGGAGTACTTAGCTTACGTTTACCGACTAGGTGTTCTTTTATACGTACGCAGAGTGGCTTACCCGTTTCGCCAACGTATTCGTCCCCGCACGCCTTACAAGAGATCAGATAGACTGTACCCGAACTCATGCAGTCACCGTCTCTACCATTGGGGCAAATTATGCAATTTTTCGTTGCACATAGACGGTCGTATAGGCGGTCACGAACTAGCTGGCGCCTTAGATTATTCGGTGGTATTTCGGTTATCGTTACCGAATTCTCTAGACTGGCCCTTCTTAAACAGCGTTTTATAGCTGCACTTACTTCATTTGAAATGAAGGGCACTATAAACGAGACCTTGTTGTCGTTAGAGTTATCGTTGGGGTACCTGTGGTTTTCTCTACACCTATCTGGCGCTACGGTTTCGTAGCCATTAAAAATGGCTATTTGTCGTACCAAGTTCCGGTACTCCTCTCTCTGTTGTCTCCCTGTGCACACGCTGGTAGCCGTTCGATACATGTTTCTCACAAGCGCCCTTTTCGTGTGAGAGAGATGAGAGGAGAGGTAATGAACTAGGATGTTTTTACTACTTGGCTTTCGATACCACTTCGTAATGTAGCCGTTTTCTGATAGGTTAATTTGCACGTTCAGAAATGGAAGCCAGTCTTCTTTTGGTTTCTCTCGGGTGAATTTAATATACTCTGACTGTGTGTTCAACAACTCGAAACATCTGTCGATTTCTTCTTGCGTTGAACAAATGACTAAGCAGTCATCTATATATCTACAGTAGAGTAATGGACCGAGGTCGATTACTGGCGCTTCCACCTTAGACATGAATGCAATGGCAAGGCTTGGAGCCAGTTGTTGTCCCATTGCCAGCCCTCTCATTTGTGCGTAATACCTACCGGGCCATCTGAAGATTGAGCAGTTCAGACACTCCTTTAAGAGTGTCATCAACTGCTGAATCGAGAAACCGTACATGTTTATTGCTCCTTCGTGTTGTATAAGGAGCTCGTTTATGGCTTGCATAGCGGAGTCATTCGACACGTTCGTATAGAGGGCAGTGATGTCGAAGGACTCCACCACGTACGCGCTGTTGGGTCGCGCGTTACGTAGACGATACAGGAACATTTGGGTGTTCGTTAGATGAGCTGGAATGTACTTCAACAACTGAGTAAGTATTAGGGTTATTAACCACGTTATTCTATCTGTTGGCCCGTCCACGCAGCTAATGATAGGTCTAACCTTAAATAACGATGGATCGGTAGACACGAGATCATCGCTGGATACTAACTTATGGGTTTTGATAAGTAAGTACAGGACGAGACATGTTGGTAAGTCGATTTTGAGATGAGAATAACTGATGGTTTTAACCTGGCCGCTCTTGCCACTTTAACCCATTCGTTGTTTAACTTTCGGTATTGACTTTTAAATTCCTTCTCAGACGACGGACGATAAAGGGAAGCATCTTCAAGGTGCTTTTCCGTTATCTCAACATCTAACTGAAGGGGAATTACAACGAACTCTCCACCCTTATCACTAACCGATAGTCTTATGTTTTTTGATCTTATCAGCTCTCGTACCTCCCGCATACCACGTTTTTGTATTTCAGTGAGGTTGGAGCAGTATCAATGAAAATATGAAAGTACAATGAAAATATTCTTCTATACTTAAAATGGCGATCGAAAGTCTGAAAGCCTCCATTTTTTGTTTATCAAAACGATCTCGTTGGGTCGAAAAAAATGTATTTGGCTAAAGGCTCACTTAAAATTTGTAAACACGTTTCTTTAAGTTGTTACTTTCTGAAGGGCTAATTTTACCGGAGATAGTCTTCACCATTTCGGGAAAAGAAGCCACAGTGATCATCAGGAACAACCAAATAGCCCTCGTTTGGTGGCACATTTGCACGGCCGTTACGAATTCTTTAGAATTCAGATATTCATTGGAGTTGTTCTGCTCACGATATGAAAATTACATCAATTGAGTTTTCCGTGATTATTACTTCAACGATTAAACCGCACCGGAAAAAAAAGTTAAAGATTTAGTTTCCTCCAGAAGTTAAAAATTGTCTGGATAAAAAAAGCTTTGATCGATCCCTGAGGAATGTGCCATGTATTCGACTTCATCAAGGATCGCTTGGAGGTGATTGAATGCATATCTGGCGTTTACAATGACTCGCGGTGGCCTATCGATGTATAGACCCACTGCTGCTATCCTCTCGGAGAAGTCTGATACCAGTTTGCCGAACCTGGAGAGATGGAAGGGACCACTGCGCTACAGGCGCTCTTTTTATTGCCTAGATATCAGCTTAAATGTGTGACACAAATCAGCAAAAAGACTAGACGAAATATTTGAAATACTCGAAAAAATTCGCATCAAGTTCCACGAAAGAGAATGAAAGAAAAATAGCTGAAATGCAATATCCTGGTTTACTGTTGTGACAAAAATTGCATGTGATAATTCTTTATTCTATAAATCCTCTTTTTGACGGTTCTGATGGTATAACATCCTGATGAAGAGGAGAAGGTGAGAACAGCGCATTTTTCATTTCCAAAAAATACGAAAGAAATTCCTAAAATTTAAGAAAGGATGCTCTAAGGCGGCCACAAATTGGGAGCTTTATTCGGTTTTCCATGGAGAGGTCTGGTAGGGGTCCAGTGATTTACTACCTCACTTAGGGTTCCCGAGCCGTGAGGTCACGTGGTGCCTCCTCAGGTGGCGTATAACGGGTTAAACACGGGCCAAAAGCGACTTTATGTGCTTATGTAGACATCTTCATGCATGCGTGCGACGATGCGTTCAGGTTCATGTAGAGCGAATTGCATGAGTCCTTGAAGCCAAAAACCTCAAGTGACTGGATAGTATATAGGAGGCGGTTAGGAGTCATCTCTAACAAATAAGCTTCTCGTCTGCCTCTTGGGAGACTGGGCAGCTGCACGTGGATATATCGAGCCCTAACGTTAAGAGCTCAACAAGCGTGATTATCAAATGCCAAACACATCAAAATAAATGGCTCTCTAAGATAATTCTAGGCTATGGGCCAGCCGTGAAATACCGGCTGTCGCGAGATGCTTTGACCTCCAAAAACGCATCATATTGGATATCAAATGATCGACATCCGTCCTGCGTAAAAAGAAAACCATTAAATGTAAAAAGCTCATCCGAGTAGTGTTCACTACATTGGTTTTGAATTGACGCAGCAACAAAACCCGCAGTGCAACACGGACCAACTGTGAACCATACGAAGCAGACCACATATTATCGTAAATCGAAGCTCTTGTCTAGCCGATGTGGCGTTGTCACAAAACTTTATACGGGGTCGGACCGTCGTCTCCTTCGTTCAAGATTTCATTTCACTCGAAAAAGAGAAAAAACAAACAAATTCGAAAAACAAGATCGCACAATCGGCTCATTAAACATGTTCACGTCAGCGCTATGAAAGCTGCGAATTCGAAAATCACCGAAAGACATCTGCCTCCAGAATCATTCGAGTCACAGTTATGGTCAAAACTGCAGAGGCTGAGAAAAGCATTCGCAAAGCCCTCCGAAACGTCGCTAATTACAATATTGAGATGATTGCATTTTGACGCCCAGACGAAACAGTTACAGCATCCAGAAAGGCAATGGAAAACTTATGATTACTACTCGGATATCTTCAATAGCCGAGTCCTCCTGCTCTCACACAAAATAAAGGAGGATGTGGACCATCGACAAAGATCGTCGGCTTTGATGAAGACAACGATGTTGAAACGTTAGCCGAGTAAACATCTCATATAAGCCTCGTATGAGCTCAACAATATAAATAAATATTAAGGAGAAACGAATTTGCTGTCTTTTTGGCTCTTTCTTTCGAAACACGACATGCTATTACCTGATAAAAAGTCGAAGAGCGAGGAGAATAAGACCTGAACACCAGGAGAACGTTCCGCCACAGCTCACCAACACTCTGGCTCGGCTCTTCACAAGATGCCTGACAAAACTTCTTTCTGATGAAAGACCGGCCAGACTGCGTTGTTGATCAAGAAGAAGGGTTTACATCACAGAGTGAGCCGATCTGCTTGTTGTCTGCAGTCTGTAAACTCTCCACTCAAGTCAACCTCAATGAGGTTGACAGCACACTGAGAGAAGAAGAGCCACGCGTGCGAGGAAAATATTGAAAAGAATTCGGTGCGATCGACTGTATTCATATAAAAGCGAGATTAGTTTAAGTAACTCGAGAGTATAAGGCTCTCTCTCTCTCTCTCTCTCTCTCTCGTCTCCCTCACTTTTACCGATTTAAAAAAAAGCATTCGATTCAAACGAGATAAAGGCGGTCATAGAAGCTTTGGATGGCGAACTCTTTGCGACACAGTTTACAAAATTTCTTCACAAAGCAAATAAAAGTTTCACAACTATAATCTCTCCAATCTATAACGATAATAGCATCGACGTAAAGAGAGGGGTTAGGCAAGGCGAAACCACCTCTGCAGAAATATTTACTGCGACTTTCTAGAACACCATGCGAATACTGGAATGCAACAACATAGAAGTGGAAATCACTGTCGGCAATCACAAGAAATTTGGTTCGCTAATGACAACGCTCTTGGGATATAAAGGATACATGCGAAACGAATGCCGGCTTACGTTGAAAGCGCTTCTGGAAAGATCGGTCTTCGAATAAATTTCACGGAAACAATGTTCACAACGAGCAGATTTGTTTCTGATGCCACTCACTCTAACATGAATAAATAGCTCCAAACGTTCCAGACATGTGTATCTAGGCCAGCAAGTCAAAATAATGAACGACTCAATTCCAGAGACGATCAGGAAGAAGCGAGCTGTTTGGAGACTTCAAAGAGCATCCAGGATGCAGTGAGTAGAACGAGGAATATCTCTGAGTCCGTGCCCAACGTTCCGATTCTAAGATACCTCCTGCCTTAACGCATGCATCGGAAACCTGGCTGCTGCGTAAGCAGGACGAAATTTCACTCAACGTTGAACGCGCGGTCGAAACTACAATGCTAAGAATATCCCGTTTCACACAAGCAAGGGAAAGAATCCGAAGCTTCGACCTGCGTCAACGATCAAAAATCAAAGATACCGATCTATTTGCAAACCGTCGAAGACAAAATGGTCTGTGCACGAGGTGCTTCGTAGCGACAACCGATAAACAGGAGCCGTTAGCGATTGGTTTCCTTGGGACATCAAACACACTGCAGGAAAGCCGCGGACCTGATGATATGATTTCCTCACAAAACCGTGTAACCTGTCGGGCTATTCTTATACGCGACAGCGAGAAATGAAACGTTTACTGGGACCCACTTGAGTTATTTGACGATAAACGGGATGGTAGATGGCGCAGACGTTGCGGATAATCTTAGTTATAGACTTGTCTTGTTTTTCTTGAACGATGACTGGAATTGTGTCATAACTCATGGCTGAATCGAAAGTTATTGGAACCTATACGAAAACAAAAAATTTCATCAACGAATTACAATGGCCCCATTATTACATCGTCGCACGTCAGTCTTCTTGCTTTTCGTCTCTTGCAGGACAATCAAATGGGGTTTCATGCGTTAGGCGGCCTCAAGAAAAGCGTTGTGGTCGACGCTGAGGAGGCTGTTCTGGTGTTATAGGTGAACAGCAAAGAGCACTCTCCATGATGTGTGGTGGACATGATCGTTTTGTCCGTTTCTAATAGCGTCAACTGCTGTCAGAAATTTGAACCCTCTCAATGGTTGTCTTAGTGTTCGACGTCGTAGACTTGAGCGCCCAGATACGTTACTCGGACCTGAGATTCGTTGGTTTACCCTATTTTAACTTCTGCAGTCCCGAGGTAAATCTAGCCGTGGTCCTCCTCAGGTGGTTACCTCAACACTTAGTCGCGGCCGTTTTAGATCAGGGGAAGATTCGTATAAAATTATTTTCAATTCATAGGTCAACTAATTGCAGAGATCGTTTCCGTACGTAAGCATTCTCATTTAACAGACAGAAAATTTTTCTCTGAGATGTAAGAAGCCAATCTCTGGCAAAGAGCTGTACTTTGGGACGGGTATCTCGGGATTCATAAGCGAAACGCGCCGGATCAGCATTGAGCACCTCAAGGAGGATAGAAAATACGAGAAGAATAGAGGTTAAATGTCAAATGTAGCGAGGCCATTAAATCAAGTACATTCATGGATGAGTGCTTTGGGGAAATGAAACAATGAAGAAAGGCGTTTTAGGTAAGACAAGCTAACTAGGTGCCACTAACAATTACGGCGTTGTTTTATGCGGATGTGAGCGTGACAAACAAGAAGATGGAAAACGAAGCTTTTAACCATAACATACTTCACGCTAGTCTCAAATGGCTTTTATTCTAACCAAAATGAACAACCCAGGGTTCTCTGCATAAAGGTTCGTCTTTGTTCTGAGATTTAGAATGCCATGGTTTGAGTGCCTGTAATTGAAAAGATGATAGGATTTGTTAATATTACGTGATGATATGGGAATGATTTGAAGACTATAGACTAGTACCCAGGATCGATTTTCTACTAACTTCGGCATTCGATTATGATTTTCATCTTTCTGTTTGTGCTATTGGAGCAAATCACCAGGTAAATTGCGTATTAGTGTACCCTTCCAGGCTCTGAAGAAGGCGATACTGCCGAAACATCAGCTAGTGTTGTATTGTATTGTGTTTCTCTATGGAAGCAAACGTATGCTGTTTAACAAACTCGCGATTGCTGTGAGAGAAAACGACTATTAGACTAGGATGGTCCTTCACAGGTTTAGGTCGATTAAAGGTCCAAATGACATAGTTCTCAAATTTCCGGCCTCACTATGCTGGCCACAAACGCCTTGAACGATGATCTCACTGATAATTGATTATCAAAGATTCGCCTTTCATCACATCGTCTCATATGTCCAATCGACCTCAGTTTTATCTCCAGTACACCAATAGCCTCTGTCTTCTTGAAGTTTTTAGAGCATTTGTAGGGTCTTTCGCTGCGAGGTTTGTTAGATGCACTTTTGAACTTCAAGGTCCAATTTGTAAACACAGAACACAATAACGATCTTAGTCTAATCCTTTATACTGAAAGCAAGCGTTACATGAATATATATTTCAGTTGGTTTACAGTTTTTTATTCCTGAGACGGACCACTGTACTGTTCTTGGTCGCAATTTAATTATACTAGCGGTCCATTCCACTGGCTTTGACATTCATTGATAGTTTCATTATCGTCAGCTGGTCGAAGATTTCCTGAACAGATTAAAACTAGTAGAATTTATGTTCAGGTTGGCTTAAACCATATTATACAAACACAGAAAGCTCAATCCAGCTTGGATAGTTTCTACGAATATAATAAAAGCAGAGAGAGAGAAAGAGATAGGGGGAGAGAGAAAACATACCATGTTTACTCCAGCCATCACGAACTTTGATGGGTAAGCTCATAATGATTACTTGAAAGAGCAAAAAAGCAGAAAAGAGAGCAACAATGTAATCACAGTGCTGTTTAGCGCCTTCGATAGCCCTCATATTCCTAATGATAACAATTCTGTCCTCCCAACGGTTTACCGCCTCATGGTGACTAGGAGGTGTTCCTGGGTGTTGCACTGCGATGTACAGGGTGGGATTCGTCCCCCCGGTAGGGTCTCCCAAGCTGAGGAGTTCGGCTTTTCCATCAGGAAATCTAGCTAAGAGCAAAACCAATACCAGGATCCACCACCGTTTTGGTATCAAAGTCACATGGTGACAAATCTCTCTCCGATCCACGAGGGCTGCGGCGACTACCTGCGGTGGTGAAGGCCTGGGGCAGACTTTGGCCAGGCTGACCTCGCGATTTCAGGCAACCACAATGGCTTAACCGGCAAATCTCCGAAAAATGGAGACCATGCTGGTGCCCGCACAGCCAGTGAGGGCAGGCTAGTCAAGTACGAAGTAAGTTCATGTAACAATTCTGTAGTAAATCAGACCTTTCTCTAGAGCTTCTTTCACCAAACAATCTCTTTCCTTATTCAGCATCTCAATCGCAGCCTGATGTCGTTTTTTGCGCTTCTCTCGTTGCTTATCCCCAGTAACCTGGATAGCTAGGTAAGTAAGTCACATAATTTCACATATTCCAAGAAGAAAGTAGTGAAAATAAGTACGCAGCATCACTGTAACTTAACAACTGTTCTTAACGTTGTAATTTTTAATGAGAAATGTGCTTCAGAAAATGAAAATCCCAAGAAAATCCACTAAACTTAAGCAAGTGTTTTCGTGTTCATCAAAACAAGGACGTGTGGAAAAACTCAGCCATTCATTGATCGATATGCATGCTAGGCACATCGAATCAAGGGATGGCGTTGCTTTGTATTGACGTACCTGGTCACCTTTTTTGTCCACAGTATCTTCTGCTGTTTTCTCTTTTAAATCTTCTGCTGGAACCTTTTTCTCTTTGCCATCCTTGTTATCTTTTTCATTCTACAACGAACGATAAATTATCAAACTATCTCATTATGACAATAATCAATCGAAGAGGGAATACAGGAGGAGAAACGTTAGACGCGCTTCTCACTCAGGGATATCTTCCGTAGCTCTCTATTTGTGCAACATCGAAAAATCACTACGTAAACCACTTGTCACATTTGTAACCGTACAGTAGAGAAGTTTCAGTATCCTCCTTATCAATAACAGTCTATCTGTCATCTCTTGTATACAACAAGCCAGCGCTTCTGCTCAAGACTCATGGCGACAAATGTAGTTCAAGTAATTTCTTGCAAGTTTCAAAGTCTAGAAATAATTTTCTCAGTCGATGCATAAATGTTTCTAGCGAGAAGGGTATATGCCTTACAAAAAAGCAATAACTTTGGAGGCAATGAATCACAGGACTCGTCCAGACTCGAATAGCTTACATCTAAGACTCATCTACGATTTATTTCCTCCACATTGTTTTAATGCCAGCAATAGGCAATTTTTCCAAAAAGCGTTATTTTTGTTAATGTTGTCGAGTTTAGCGTAAAAGAGCTGATGTGAGTTTGAATAGAGTTAAAGGCCATTCTTCATATACGATACCCTGTGTTTCAAAAGTGTCCATACACCTCGCAGTCGATGATAGGTCGTCGAAGGTTTTTAGTGGTAAAAGCGCTAAAGCTCTCGGCGTTGATCAATCTCTGAGGGACGCGCCATGCATTCGACTTCATCAAGTATCATTGGAGATGATTGAATGCATATCTGGCCTTGAAAATGATTCGCGGTGGCCTACTGATGTATCGAGCCACTGTTGCTATCCTCCCCAAGTCTGATACCAATTTTCCGAACCCGGAGGGATGGAAGGCTTGGTGGGCCATTGGCGCGGGGATGGATTCCACGTATGTGTCGCAGTGGCGCCTCCAACCAAACTTTTAGTGGTAATCAAACTATTTTGTTGTTGCTGACGTTAAAAAACGATAGACAGTAAATAAAAAGTGACGGTATTGTGATATATATCACATCTTCAGCTTAAATTGGTTCAATGCCGATTTGTGCTCTGCAGATCTATCCTGTTGACGAGTGACTGCTGATAGCAGCTAACAATAAGACGGCTGTGAGGTGAAACGAAGAACTCGCATGTTATGGTTGTGAACGCGTTAGCCCCTGGAAAGAGTAATAGCATGTCCCAATCCCCACAACAGGCACCAGAGGTCTGGAGTTTTGCAAATACCTCAGCACTATTATGGCTATGTTTTGTTAGTACTTCGTTATTTACTGTTATTATTTTACTTTTATTATTCGTTTTGTTATTTGTTTAGTGTTATTATTCTTCGTGAGCTGCTATAAGACCGTTTCTCATATTTTCTCTGGAACAACAGCTGTTCTTCCACAACTAAATACAAATGCTTCCAAAGTACCTCTAGAGCAATCAACAACCTCCATCTATTCGCTTTCGAAAGCGATACGGAAATGATCAGACAAAACAGGGCAGTCCTTTATAAGGAGTTTCATAATCAGTGGTAAATAGTTTGATTAGCAGAAAAATGCTTAACGATCTATATCAATTGCCAGATCGATCGCTACTTTTAACTCAGACAGTATCGTAGTTGGAGAACGGCTTTAACTCTTTAACGTATTATTTACTGCCTACTCTTTTTAACGGCAGGGTATATATTGTGAAATATAACTTCAATGATACTGAGATATTTGCAAAACTCCGGACCGCAGGTGTATGCGGTGGGGAACGAACGCAGTAAATAATACGTTAAATTGTGATTATAACTGCGGCCTCAGCTTAACTGGGTTCGTTGCCGATTTAGGCCCCCCAAATCAATCCCGTTGACGGGTGGTTGCTGATAGCAAAAGATCGATAGAAGTAGCTAAGAGACAGGCAAAACAAAGGACCCGGATGGTGTGGTGGTGAACGCGTTACTCCCCGGAACGGACATTAGCGCGTTCGTTCCCCACCGCATACACCTGCGGTCCGGAGTTTTGCAAATATCTCAGCATCATTGAAGGCTTTAACTCTGTTCAGCCTCTTTTCAATTCTGTTGCATCCAAGTGCGCAAGCAATTATTTACCTTTTTAGTTAATTTTTGATCTTTGCTTTCATCTTTGCTGTCCTTTTTATTGGAAGTGGTAGATTTCTGTTTCTGAAATGAAACAAGTTTTGAGCATTAACAGTAGACCTATCACCTAATTTTGGAGATGTCATTCTTTATCAATTAGTGCTATCACCCCTTCCTTCCGTTGTACCATTTTTTCAACAAAGGGAAGAATCCCACTAATCATTGCCTTACTTTTCAAATTATCACGAAATAAGGACTCTTATTGCGGAGTGGTTAAATGGGTCCTGCGACACATGTGATCGTCGGTTCGATGCCGAACCCTAAGCCCATCAGCAACTCCATTCATCGTCAAACTGATACCAACCGCATCTAGACTTTGAAAAAATACTGACCCAAGATATTGGCAGAACGCGCAAGATCTTGTATAGGCCACATATTCAATCTCCTATACCAATGGAGTGGAATGCACAGCGGTACTGATCAGCGCCCAGCGTGTTATCGTGTGATCATTTAATCCACGTTTGGACACTATAGTGTCCATAGCGGTTTGGACCAAACGACTTCATGGATGCTATAGTACCCATACTCAGTTAATTGGGTCCTTGAGGTTTTTACCGCACTAAGTCTATTCATTTGAGAGCCAATCGGCAGGAAATCGAAATAGGAGTGTGGGGCCAGAAAGCCACTGCTTACATTTAATGGATTACAAGAATCCTTTTTCTCAAGAAAGCACATCGGTCCATAATGTGACTAACAATTAACTATTATTTCGTCTTAACCAATATGGTTATTGCGTGAAATGTGCGGGTATACACCACACCAAAATAGGGCACTACATAGGGCGCACAATTCCTCCAGGCGTTGACAGCAGTGCATTTGCATAAGGGAGTATAGTAGTGAACAGTAAATAGTAGCATATATCATTCATACCCATAAAACTATCGAGCAAAATTTTCTTTACAATTCTTCAATATTTTCTACCCCTAAAGTCCTCCATTACTAAAAAATTATTTTTTATTTTCAAAAACCAGAAAGTCCGCAGCCGACGAAGAGTTGCGCGTATTTGATTGGTCCAGCTAATCAAAACGGTGCTGGGGCGTTATGGGTTAATGGATTTATTTCTCCAAACCGTAATTGGTCGTACATCCGGACTATATTTGCTCCAAATATTCGCCAACATCACTTTTTGTAATTTTTGCGTGAAGAAGAGAGAAAGGGAGAGAACTTACATTTTCTACAGGAGTTAATGTTGCTGAAACAACCAAGTTTCATTGGTAATTCCTGTTTAAATGTCAATAAATTGATTTCACTTATGCTTTACAGCTTAACTCTAATCAGTCCTAATTTTATCACTGAAGAAAACGACGAAATCTATGTGAGTCTAACCCGATCCTTTGGCCAATTCACGATCCTTGCTCTTTCCTGAAATATATGAGACTGGTTCACGTTCTTTATACATGGACAATTTTAACAACTAGTGAGCAGAATAAGTTACGGATATTGATTAGTTTTCGAACTGTCGCGGTGATCAATAACCACCTTGGCCCCTAGGAGATGTGTATTTCATGTCTGTGAAAGCGAACTTACTGGAACATTTGAATACTGTGTTCAAACAAAGAAAAATCGCCCAGAGTAAACTCCACAGTAGCACCATCGGATTTCCGCAAGAAGATGAACTGCTGCCAAGTATGATGCAAAATGAGAATGCTACCTTATTTATTAGCGCTTTAAAGACAATACGAGTAGGTGTGATAACCAATTGATAAGGGCAAAACAATGTTCAGTTTTCACCAAAATACAACAGTGGTCTTTGTATTCGTGTGTCCATTACCATAATGATTTGAAGGATTAACCAGAGCAGTCGCTTTCTACGGGAAGCGGATAGTGCAGTGGTGGTGACGGTGATCATCATGTGCACGGTAGTGGTTCGATACCACACTGGGCCCACCAAGCCTCTCATCCCCATTCCTCCAGAATGTGGAAATTGATACCAAACTTGGCTGAGAAAACTTCATTCTCTGCAACCCAAGTGGGAACTCTTTAGCCAGTCTATCTCAGGACTCTAAGGAGAATCAACTAAACTAGTATTCAACGATATTCATGACGAAAAGAAAATCCACAAGCAGCAGTCCAACCTACAAACCAAAAGTTGGAGGACCTTTTTGGATAATGGATGCTAGGATACAAATCAAATTAGAAAAGTGCTGGTATCCGCATAGTAGATGTGAAAGGCGGGTTATGTAAAATGGATAAATAAATGTACAATAATAATAATAATGCTGAGATATTTTTAAAACTCCGGACCACAGGTTTCTGGGGTAGGGTCGAACTTCGTTCTTATTCTTTCCGAGAAAAATTTGTATGGAATTTTTGATCGATCCAGCTCCTTACATCCATTTTCCACGACCTAAATGTCGTCAATTACTGATCCATTCGATTCTCTTTGGAATCCTGTGATAACCGCACAAGTGAGTTTCGTGGCTTTCATTACAAGCAAGCTCCACATTCTGTGGCTTAGATGAAGAGATCCAACACAGGTAAGTCAGGAACTACTTTCAGAACGCTATGGGGGGATGGATGATTTAGTCTGGATCAAGCCAAGGAGTTGCATCTGTTGCACGGACTATCACTGCGCTACCCACACCACTTTCTTTTTGTATTTCACCCTATATCCCGCCATAAAAAAAATAGCCAGTAAACAACAAGTGCATTAAGTTTATTTTTTTAAAAAAGAGATTAAGTAAATATAATTCGTATATAATGCTGAGATATTTGCAAAACTCCGGACCAGGGTTGTATGCGGTCTTTTTTTTCCAGACGCGGATGGTGTGGTGGTGAAGTGCGCTACCCCCCGGAAGGGACAATAGCGCGCGTTCGTTCCCCACCGCATACACCCCTGGTCCGGAGTTTTGCAAATATCTCAGCATTATATACGAGTTATATTTCGCAACATACTCTGCCATTAAAAAGAAAAAGGCAGTAAATAAAAGAGTTAAGTAAATATAGTTAATTCTCCCCTTTTCATAGGTAAATTCCTTTTAATAGAAGCAAAAAAGAACTGCAACACAAACTTAACACATACCAACGTAAGTTGGAAAAAGAAAAACTGTGAAGACCCGGAATGAAGAAAAAAAGACACGAAAAAATGTGTAAGGATGTAAAAAGGATTTCCAAATACTTATCATGCTTATCATGCTTACGTTGCTCCCCGAATAAACTTTGTTTATTGGGGTGTCGTACAAAAATACTACTTGTATACTGGAATAGCCCGTCTTTACTAGTTGTGCGGGTCTCAGCATAAGTCCCACTTTTTCGGAGTTTTGCTTCTCTAACCAACGTGGTTCACTGGAGTCCCGAGGTCAGCCTGGCGAGAGTCTACCCTAGGTCTTCACCACCACAGGCGGTCGGCGGCCTTTGTAGATCAGAGGGAGATTTGCCGCCATGCGACTAGCTCCATACCAAGACGGTGGTGGACACCTGGTATTGGTTTACTTTTAGCTAGGCTTCTTGATGGAAACACCGGACTCCTTTTTAGCTTGGGAAACCCTGCTAGGGAGATGAATCTTCCGCTGTATATCGCAGCCCAACATCCAAGAGCGCCTCCCAACCACGACTGACGGTAAACCGTAGGAGGTAACATTTCAGTAAGAAAATGCCACGACCGACTTTCTATTAACCACGGCATTCATCAAATAATTCTTTATATCCTTGTTGAGTAAACACGAGGTGTTATTTTATTCTTTATTCAGATCTAAAATCAAGTTGCTAGGCGTTGCTGCTTTCAGTGAAAATTCATGGACAACTTCCATAGTAGTTATGGCTTCTCTGCCTTTATGTTACTAAATTTTACTGGTCCCAATTGAACTCGTGCTCTAAACGCACATTTGGTAAATACTGTATTTAAGCGTAATCGAACACCTCTCAACTTCAGAAGTTCTCGATACTACCATAACGTTGCTGAGATATTTGCAAAACTGTGGACCGCAGGTGTCTATGGTGGGGAACGAACACGCTATTGTCCTTTCCGGGGAGTAACGCGTTCGCCACCACACCATGCGGGTCCTTCGTTTCGCTGAGCTGAGAGACAAGCGAAGCGAAGGACCCGCATGGTGTGGTGGTGAACGCGTTACTCCCCGGAAAGGACAATAGCGTGTTCGTTCCCCACCATAGACACCTGCGGTCCACAGTTTTGCAAATATCTCAGCAACGTTATGGTTGTATTTCGCCTAGTACCCTGCCGCGAAATTATAGTAGGCAGAAAATAAAAAGGTATAACATTGTGATTTCAACTACAGCCGCAGCTTAACTGGGTTCTATGCCGATTTGGGCGCCCCAGATCAATCCCGCTGACGGGTGATTGCTGCGGGAAAAGATCGATAGAAATAGCTGAGAGACAAGCGAAACGAAGGACCCGCATGGTGTGGAGGTGAACGCGTTACTCCCCGGAAAGGACAATAGCGCGTTCGTTCCCCACCATAGACACCTGCGGTCCACAGTTTTGCAAATGTCTCAGAAACGTTATGGTTATATTTCGCCTAGTACCCTGCCGCGAAATTATAGTAGGCAGAAAATAAAAAGGTATAACGTTCTCGATACTATTCAAAATGTTACTTGTACCTTCCATCGCGCCCACGTATGTAAACCACCTGTCAAAATATGCTGGAACCGCCATAGGACTTGAGTTTATTTGCAAGCAAGTGCTAAGGGTTAGGTGAACGTTATTCCAATCATGAGAAACGTCATCCTCGTTGTCTCTTCGATAGCTCGATGAGAAGTCAGTAAGGAAGAGGAAAATTCGTCAATCTCTAAATAATAACCACTTCATCTAGTCTTCAGTGAAGCATCACTCTTGAATGAGCCATACTCACTCGGCAATGCGCTTTCATATAGGATGGTTCTTATCGATAGCGGCAATTGTTCGGTGATAGATGTGATAATTGTGACAACCACTTGTTTTTGTCGCACAATCCATCCTGTAGAAGTCGGTATCATTAACCGACTTTCCTTTAATCTCCGTATGACAAATCAATATGTATAGTTTCTTTCATAAGCTTGCACGAGATTGATAAGTAATGCTTATTTTCGGCTAACGTTTCGACAGTATCGTCTTCATCAGGACCGAAATATTTACCATTTATTTAGTACGAGTCATAGTTGAGAAACAAAACCGGCACTTCTTGCAGACCGGTCTACACTTTTCTCGTGGAAAATTAGGTGCATAATTACATATATTAAAAAGTCTACAACGGTGTCGAAGAAAGTAAAAGTAAGAAAGGAACAGAAAGTAAGAGAGTAGGAGAGTAAGAGAGTAAGAGTGTAAAAAAAAGAGTAAGGGTAAGTAAGAGAAAGAGTAAGAAAGTAGTCAGAGTAAGAATTTAGGTGCGTTTTAAGTAGGTTATTACGAAACTTGCTGATTTGAACTATCCAACTGCATCCGATTTTTGCCCCTTGCCTTCGCAAACAGTTACCACACGTTTGCTCAAATCCGTAAGTGTACAGATTTGAAGTATGAACTCTACGCAGGCAGTCGTGTTTGCTTCTCAGTAACTCTATATAACTAGAATAATGAAGTGTATAGATAAATCAACAGTTAGAATAAGGAATAAACGAGCAATCCATCAGTAATGGATCTAGGCAGTACCATCGATCGGCGGCGTACCAATGGTTTTCATTGAGTGATAGGTCATCAAGACGATCTCACTGATATTTCTGTCGTAGTTCGATGCCGGCGACGATTGTTCGGAACTGAAATTGCGAGATTTTCCACGTGCGTACAATCTATTATGTTATACTCCATCTGTCATTTTAATGACGACAACACAATAAGTGTATATCGATTGGAAAGCGACAGATTAAAGCCGCAGGTAAACGACGACATTACGTCGGTCAATCAATACCCTTAAAATGTAAATGACAGCGGTTGGTATGGAGCTGGGTACCAATTATTTTTAGATATATCGGCGAAGATTTCGGAAATTCCACAAATCCAACTTCGGTTGTCCGAAAACTTCGGGTGGAAATGGATTCGATTATCTTGATATTTGAAAATAACATTGTGTTGTACACCCAGTTTCATTAACAAAAGCATCTTGACTGGAGACCAACAACATACAACGAAATACAGCTTCCTTCAAAAAAAAATATCGAACTCGGTTTATCTCTAATTCTTTTATTATTACATAAAACGTGTAGCGCAGTGATCGGGGGCTCTATGCAAATACACATGAGATCCATTCCGTGCCCCAGGCCCACCAAGCCCTCCATCCTTCCTAGTTGGGCAAATGGGTACCTGTCTGGAAAGATAGTACTGACTCAGTACAATCGTATGCCACCGCGAGAGAAAACCTGATATGCATCCAATCACATCTAACGATACCTAATGAAGTCGAATGCATGGCGCACCCCCAAGGATTGATGAACGGGGAGAAATTTGCCCTTTATCCTTTATTATACGAAACTATTCATTAATATTGTAGTGTATTTCTAGCGCTCCCAACGATCTACCTCTTCGTCGTAGCTGGGAGGTGTTTTTGGTTGTCGGGCTGCTATGTACAACGTAAGGATTCATCTCCTCGGCGAGGTCTCCTAAGGTGAGGAGTCCGGCAATTCCATCAGGAAGCCCGGCTAAGAGTGGACGAACACCAAGATCCACCACCGACCAGGTATCGGACTAGTCACATGGTGGCAAATTTTCCCTCTGATCCACAAAGACGGCAACTGTCTTGGGTGCTGAGGGCCTACGGCAGACTTTGGTCGAGCTAACCTCGGGACTCCAGCGAAGCAATGCTGGAGCCCGCACAACCAGTGAAGACGGGCTATCCAGGCCCCCAATTAAGTAAGTATTTTTAGTCGTATTACCCAACGAAAACGTTGGTCATTTTTTCAGTGCTTTTCCGTTGATCATTAAAGAACATTATTAGTGAGCTTCTACTGGACAGCCTCCTTTTAATGCTTCTACTGAGAAGGGACTAGTATTAAGACTAGCACACCTGCTTGTATGATCTGCAGCCGATCCAATAGAACGTGGAGAGAGTTCGTACTGTCGTCGTTCATGATACGCCCCGTAGCCAGCGCTTCTGTACGGAACCGAAACCTTCTTTGTATCCCGCGTTACCACTTTTAATTCCGATTTGTACGGGATAACTAGAAATAATCACAACACTCTATGGTCAATTCGATTGTCAATTATTAACTTGCTAGATGTCCACTGTAACTTTTTGCAGCATACCACGATATTAGGTATTTTGGAAATTCATTTCAATCTGTATTTTTAAAGGGATAAATCCCTCGCTGTCCATCACAGCCCGTCACCCAGGAACACCTTTCAACCACGATGAGGCGGCAAACCGTCTTGCCAGGTTCGCTGTAGAACTTCGGCTTTTGAAAACGCTGTGGCGCTACATCGCCGTCCGACCACTAAACTAATCTTCACCAGTTGCTAGTGATACATTTCACGTCTCGCGTCACACTACGGTTTAGAAACAGGCCGTTTTAGTTGCACAGAAGCAGCGCCGGCAATAGCTTGCAACGGTGGCTTAGTTCACTGCCGTTGAATTCCTGCGACATTCGCCTGTTGGGCTTCTTCGACCTTCTAATGGTCTTTAATGCTACGAAACAGTCGACATCAGTCCTTCCGCAAGTTCTCGAACAGTTGTGTATGTATTTGCTCGCAAAGCGTTCAATTTATCGCCCCTAAGGGCGGAAGGACGTCTGTGACCTTCCCCATTTTCAACATCGAATTCTTCATAACGAAATCTTCCAAATCGACGTTGCACCGTGCGTTCAACAACATTTGGTCCGGTACTCCAGCAATGTTTCGAGCCGTTTGGCTGCAATTTGTCCTAATTTGAATTCATAGGACCAGATTTGACGTAATCCCTGTTTTGACATCTGATATTATCTGATCTCATAAGGTTTAAAGGTTGTCAACATCATGGTTCATGTTGCAGTTCAGTTTTACGGATCGAAAGTGTATAAAGTGAACTCTGCAACAATGTACAGAACCACAACAAGAAATATGGTGTTTCAAACCTGACGTTAATTTCCTAAAAAAACCTGATAGATTACTATTACGGGTGATTGCTGATGGCACTGATCGATAGAATTAGCTGAGACATAGGCGAAACGAGGGACCCGGATGGTGTGGTGGTGAACGCGTTACTCCCCGGAAAGGTCAATAGCGCGTTCGTTCCCCAACTTAGACACCTGTGGCCCAGAGTTTTGCAAATATCGCAGCAACATTGTGTATTTCGCTTAGTACCGTGAAAACTGTTGTAGGCAGATAATAAAAAGTAAAACCTAATAGATTACTGTATTACTCGAGGTGAAGCATTCTACGACATTCAGGATGAAATGAAAATCCTCAAACAGCAACCGAAGCCACACGTAAAGTTGGTAGATCCTTGTGGACAATGGATTCGAGGAAATGAATCAAATGTGAGAAGTGCTAGGATCCCCACGGTAGACGTGAAGGCGGGTCATATGAAATGAAATGGAATTAAAAAAAATGATCCCATAACAAATGTACAACGATGATGTTCTCATAAAATACTCGACTTTAAGAGAAATCCAACGGCAGTTTCTCAAAAAATCACCACTAAAAAGCGTTCTTAGTTGAGTTCCAGTAAACACAGTTGGACGATTCTCAATCGTCAATCGTCGTTGATCATAAAATGCAACGATTTCAACGCAAACGGTTTAGGTTCGATTTAGTGGCGGTAATTTCGTATGCGTCCGATGAAAAAGGGAACTGGGAACCATCAACTAGACTTCGATGAGAACTTCGTTAATTTGACTTCATCGCGACAAAACTTTACTCCCAGCTCAATTATATTAAGCCTTGACGCATTGGAAGTTAAGCTGAGAGTTGTCTTCGTACTTCAATATTTAAACAAGCAGGAGCCCTACAGACTCCAATCATCAAGTTTACGTCGAGTATTTGCGTTTGATATTATGCGCACAGTTCGTGTGTGGGTGTGGGTGTGTGTGTCTGTCACTACCATCGAATTAACTCCGTAAGCCACAACCACATGGCGGTGGTTTTCCACCGAACTGAAGCTTCCGAACAGGAAAAAAAATTCCACGAAGAAAATCCTTGACAAATTTCTATGAAGTTCAAGTTGAAGAAAATTTACTCAGCCAAACACCTCTTTATTTAACAGAACTGACTCTAACAGGAAAATCATGAAACCTAGATTTCAACCACATCGAAAACAAAACAGCTTCTTCGCAGACTCACCAATTTCTACATCTTCCACTGAACATTGTACGTGAAGCCAACTTCATAGGGTTCACTAGGACAGACATTGCAGTCCTCTCACACTAAAATATCGGCTCGAGATATTGTGTGAGATCACGCGCTACACAGAGGATATCCGTCTGTACAGTTCATTCTTGGAAGACTTTACGGCACAAAACTCTCAATACATTCTGGATATTTTCCAAGAATCAAAAATGAACAGCAGGGAGGAATACTACGTTGTCACGCGTGATCTCACACCATGTTTAAAACTGAAATTTTAGAGTAAGAGAAGCACATTACTCATCTATGACAACACTATTCGGTTGGCGTCCATGTGAAAAATACTCACTGGAAGACTCGTAGAAAACGGTGATTGTACGATTAAGCTATTTTGTTTTTAGCGAGATTGAAATCTGGTTTCACGATCTTCCTGTTGGACTTGAGGAGCTCTTTGGTTGACTAAATTGCACTCAATCTGACCTTCTCAGGCTCTAAATAAACCGCTGAAACGTAAACTTTTGTGTGAATGAAGGGCGAAGCAACAGGCTCGTGTGTGCTTATCAAAAAAAAAAAACGGAGAATATTGGTGAACGCTGAGATTAATAGAAAGTTGGTCCTGGAAATAACATAAATCTTTCTTTTTCCTAGAACGCTACAGTTTGTGATGTTAAACCGTTCTACCCATCCAAAAAAGAATTTCTTTACGGATTTGATCCACGTTATCACTTAATCACGGAGCGTATGGCGCAGTGGTTGGAGGCGCCACTGCGACAAACACGTGAAATTGATCCCCGCAACCATGGTCCACCAAGCCTTCCACACTCTGGAGTCGGCAAATTGGTACCAGACTTGTCTGGGAGGATAGCAGCACTGGCTCGATACATCGGTAGGCCACCGCGAGTCATTGTAAATACCAGATAAGCATTCAATCACCTCTAACGGTATTTAATGAAATTGAATGCATGGCGCATCCTTCAGAGATTGATCAAGAGCTTTATCTTTATCCTTTCATTACTTAACCAGATCTCTGCCTCCCACATACGCTTTTTAAGGAGCACATAGTGTTATCTGGTATGGTGATAGAGTTTGTGGTCATTTTTCCTTATAATAACACAACAAGTAGAATAAAAATGGCAAAAAAATCGATAATCATAGTGGTAGAGATGATTCTCGAAAACGTACGCGTTATTTTCTCACTTGAAGTGTAATATTTTTATGTGGACGAGCAATTTTCTTCATGGCAATGGACAAATTCCATTTACCACACACCTAGAAACTCGACACAAAGTCGTTTCATGCAGCTCTGCCTTGATGTAAATCTACTCCTAGCTGTGCTTCCAATGGAAATGTTAAAGCCCTTACCAGCTTTGATCACCCAGCGAAGAGCATGAAGCCAGCTGTGGCAACGTAGTTTGACAGCCATCAACACCTACCACCCCTAGCGTTGTAACTGTAGATGAGCGTTTAATTGTAGAAAAGGGTTTTTTGCATAGAACATAAGATTTTCTGGACCATAACATAACATTGTTACCTTCTAACGTTTCCTTCTTCTTGGCTTCTAATAATTCAACTATTGGTTTTAAGCCTTCTTTACTATAATAGAAAGGCGAGAGTGAAAAACTCCTTACCTCCGCTTATGTAACCAGGAATGGGAGTGGAAATCCGTGGACTTAGTGCTGGAGTTCGATGTGGAGGACGAGTGTCGTTGACAAATTTCTGTGCGGAAGAGGAACCAGAATCCTCATCGGTAACACCCCATTTTGTTCCGAAGCGTGTCATTGAATCTGCACAAAGAAGCGTGGAAATGGAGTCATTTGTGGCACTATGGCCTCTTTTTCCTAACTTAAAACTGGGACCTCCAGTTTTTAAACCCACAATTATAAAAGCGGGTTTCGCCTCGGACATCAAAATAAAACGATAGGGGCGGGGAATCCAAAAGTAGTCTCGGTTCCTCACATTTTGCAAAAAGTACACCAAAAATCTCCGCGTTACAGAATAAACGATTACAAAGGAGATGTGTTGATATAAATTCGAACTGGCCCAATCACTCCATGTATGACTGGAAGTCCACACGCGTCGTATTCTTTACTGAAGTTTTTTTGGAAGCGTTTAAAACAGAAATATTATCGATTGGTAGCTATGCCTCCGCCTAGTAACCTTAGAGGAAATACCGTTTACGAAGGCATTTTTATACCTTTGTCATTTCCCTTGTAATTCAGTGTTGCTTCGTTAGCTCTGGGAAGTCTTTAAGCTTTTATCCTCGACATAATATTCTGCCTCTATGAATTACATCACAGTGGTCTTTTCTCTCAGTGAAATACAAAATGAGATAATAGCATTTTGGCATTTCATATATTTCATTTGAACAACGATCACCTATCCTGTTACGTTCATACATAGCGTATTTGTCGTACGTCGGCACCGTTGGCACTGCGCGCACTGGCGACGTGCTACGACTGCGATCTGAGATTAACAGCTTGCGTTTCTGATGTGCTGGTCCTGAAGCGAACATTAACAATTGCGGTAGCTATTGTTGCATTTAGAGAAATGCTACTCTTTCACATACCACACTGAATAAGTAGGTTTTATCTACGTTTTACATGGCTCGTCATGACATCAACTGTGCAGATTCCAGCGCTTCTTACAATGGAGTTTTTCCTCCAATTCATCGTCCACAATAGTTTTTGAAGAATTCGCATGTTGTTTCCGCCTCTTCCTTAAGGTGTTTCGCCTTCTTTATGCCGGTCGAGTCACTTTCCTTTGCAATCTTTGACATAGCCGGGCCAGCGCGTTCCCACGTGGATTGGAGGACAGCGATGGCGTCGGGACTGAACTAGCCTTTTAGTTGCTTTTACTTTCTGATCTACAACGTCGGTAACCACTGCGCTATCCCCGCTCTGGATAAGTTAGTAGGCTAGTTAAGTTAATAGCTGAATAACACAAGTTTGAATGTTTGCTCCGCAGTTACATTTCTGCACTTCCCACTTTGTTGTTCCTTGTTTTAATTCAACACTGTGCCGTTTCAATGTTACTTTCCTTTGATAAAAGTGACCTCTACAAAAGGAGTTAGCAGTTTTATTCCATCATTTTCACAATATTTCCCAAAAATTTTGGGTTTTATAAACTTTTGGATGAACATCAGTGCTTATTGAAAATTAAATGAATAAATTAGAATAAATTGAAGAAAGCACATCTGCTAAGCTTCTGTTTTGGAGATTTACAGCAGTAACATACCATATCCAGCAGAACGATGAGGAACACTCTCTCGTGGGCTCACTGGTACGTCATCATTCACTAACACCGACACGGGCAACTGGAATTTCGCAGTCGGCTTCTTCTTAAATGCTAAATGAATTTGGATTCTCCTCGAGAAAAAAATGACTCTAACGAAAAGAAAAAGGTGATGTTTGTACTACTGATTAAAGTAGTCTATCGTCCAACTTTTTAACTGGCTTGTGGAAGTTTTGAACGACCTCTCGACCACCTCTTGGTCAATCGTGCCGACGCTGGGATCTTTAAGGTTTAACTCATTCTCTCCGGTAAACTATGATTCCCCATCTCATGATACTTTACGGGAAAGAAAGGATTGGAAAATGTGCTTGGGTCATCATTACCAATGAGGACGGTGCACCCAAGTTTCCAAGTATTAAGCAACTATCTCATGAAACTACGTAAGCCGAAGTCGTGGCAAAGCTTCCGGGAGTAATCAATCTATGAGCGACGTGCTATGCTTTCGACATCACTAGGCATTGTTAGCATTGACTGCGTGCTCACCTGGCCTAGATAATAATTTGTGGCGGTTAACCGATGTGTCACGTCAGTAGTGTCATCTTCACAGATAACACCGCAAGGATGGAAGCTCAGTGAGCACTGGAAACGGGATCGAACCAACGACCACATGTGTACTGTAGGAAATTCTGACCACGGTGCTACATGCCCTCCTAGCTTTCCTACTACAGACAGTACCGACAAATTATTTAAAATACCTAAAATTAAAACCCTCTCCTTTCTTTTTGACAAACTACTTCACGAAGAGCTGTAGTTGACGATATAAAGTTCATGAAAGAGTCTTCTCTCAGAACCTTTAAGAGAATTCTAATAGTTCTTAAACAGATTGCTTTAGAACACAATAGATGTAGTTAGTGAGAAGTCTATTTTTAAAAGTTTCAACTTAAAAACTCATGTGTTGCACTCACCTGCTACTGGCTCCGATTCCGGTGTCCATCCAACCATTCCAATGGCATTCAATGGTTCATCTGTTATGTCCTTTAAAGAAAGTGCGTACTTCACAGGTTTTTGTGCCATCCTTCAGTAAAGCTTTAAACTTTAAAACCATGTAATGATAAAAAGTACTAAGTTGCTGATTGCTTCAGAGGATCATTAATGTGAAGTATAATGTAATGTGTACTTGATATGGCACCCTGCCATGAATAAATAGTAGGCAATAAATAAAAGTTAAACATTAGTCACTAAAATTTTAAAACCGACTTTCCTTTAACCTTTGTATTACTAATCAATATATATTCTTTCTTTATGCACGGGGCATCACCGAGTGAGTGTGCCTAATTCGGGAGATGGTCCGCTGAGGAAGACACAACTCGATACGAAGGCGAATAGGCCACATCGACACGAAGAAGATCTGTGGTCTGTCGACACGAATCGTGAGCTCTGATGAAGACGAAGACGGCGAAACGTTAGCCGAATAAAACTTTATCACCCTCGTATAAGGTCATCAAAGAAAGAATACAATTGCCCACTAATGCAGTTCCTATTAAGAAGCTTTCAAAAATCTTGTTTCGTTGATTAAAAGCTTCACTTACTGAAACGGTAAAAGAAAAATCGCAATGGATCAATAAAACTCCATAAAACTTATAAAATTATAGCACTTAAACGAAAAGTCACTCTAAAACCCACTCACCTCAAAGGGAACTCTGGCATAGTTAAGATTTTCAAGGTGCCCGAAAGCTGATGTGATATAAGGCACGCTCTTTCCACTTAAATTCCAACGTCCTAAACTTACAATTGCAAATTTATTCTATTATTAGTTGCATTACAAATCCACTAGTAATCAGTATTTTTATGAATCAGCTGGAGACCTTTCAGGGAAAAGTTTGCTTTAAAAAGAACGGTGAAGATTTCCTCAGATTCCATACCAGTCTTAACCAAAAAAGATCACATTCATGAGTCTTTAGAAGAAAACATTCTACCATTCTAAGCAAACTGGAAGCAGATTTTCGGGACACGAGAAGGAAAAACGTTCATCTGCAATCTCAGACGATATCTTCAAGATGATTTCGTCTTAGATGAGCAACATCGTAGATGAATCTGAGTCATACGCACTTCTTTTGAAGAGTAAAGCATTCATCGTTAACGAATCGCATCTGGTAGGTACGCACCACTGGACTCCATTCATGACATCGTAAAGATGATTTAATGCATATTTGGTGGGTGATTTACGATGCCCGACCGATGTTAGAAGTTAGCGTTTTTATCCTTACAAGTGCGGTAGCAATTTACCGACCCGGAGCGGGAAGGGACTTTCCCTAAATTCGAGGTCCAACAAAAAACCAGTTGCATAGTGCAAGGAACCTCTAACCGCTTAAAGCACTTACTGTTCACACACGCCTTCTCGCATTCCTCAATCTGTAGAGTTCAATTAACCTCAAAAATCTTACCTTCCAAATCCAGATATTTAAGCCGATTCGATCCGTTTCCTCTAATAATGGAATCTATGCTAAAGTATCTAACATCGTTCGTATTCAATCCAAAGTCCGGTAGGAACATCATCGACGTCATAATCGCTGTAATAGGCAAAATTGAGCTCCCAATAATCGTCGAACGATAGAGATTTAATATAAAAACTCATATACAGAGGAAAAAAACCCGTAAACATGACTTTTTGGACTAATACTGTGAGAATTTCACTTAGTGGACCACTTAGTGGGGACTTAAATGACTACCTAGGTACTTTATTACAATCTTAATGTGTTCCTTTTACTTCTGTTATTTCATCACGACTTAATCATCCGTTTCAGCTATCGTCATCGCATGAAAACCAATGAACATTGTTTTTGTTTGAACGACAACGTCAAATCGTCTTAATCGGATTTTCTTTGCTCTATTCTCCGCGCTATAATGCTTATTGATCAAAGTTACATGTGAGTATCGATTAAACCTACCACTATCATGGAAAAATACTATTCTCTAAGTAAAAACCCCTAATAAATCATCATTGTTAACACCATTTTTGTTCATGTAGACAATAATGGGAACGTACTATGAGTTAAAAACAGACCTATGTGAGAACGTTTTAGCCGCAGTCGTGCAGAGGACACAATTTAGGCTGACGCTGTTTAAATAGTGAATGACTAACTTACTGGCGTAGGCGTGGTAGTAGTGTGGACGGATTTAGAGAAAGCTGATTAACATTCTAGTAGGATGGAGGTTGGGCGAGAAGAACTAAGAAGAACGGAACGACGGAGGAACGGAAGAAGCGGCTAAGCGTGGCACGAAATGATTACGGTAGCACACGAGTTAACCGGTTGTCGACCGGCCGGCGTGTGACTGCAAAGAAATGCTGCAGTCGATCGCAATCGCTCACTTACATATCGACCATTATTTTGACAAACCTTAAGTAAACTCAATTTCGATCAAAGATTAATAAATGATGGAGATTTTCTCCGTATAAAGAATGTTGCGCGATTTCACAATGTTTTAACTTCACCTCTATTTACTGCCTGTTCATTTTTACGGCAGGGTGAATAAGGAATAAAGCTCTCGGCGTTGATTAATCCCTGAAGGATGCTCCATGCATTCTACTTCATTAAGCATCGTTTGGAGGTGACCGAATGCATATCTGGCCTTTATAATGACTCGCGGTGGCCTACCGATGTATCGAGGCAGTGCTGCTATCCTCCCAGACAAGTCTGGTACTAATTTGCCGACCCAGGAGGGATGGAAAGCTCGGTGGTCCATGGGCGCGGGGATCGACTCCACGTGTGTTGGGCGCCTCCGACCACTGCGCCACACGCATCCCATGTGGCGGGTAGCATGTGAAATAAAACCAAAGGATGCTGGGATATGAGCACAACTCAGAACCTCAGGTGGACTTCATTCCTTTTCTCAGGTCGTTGCCGATAGCATACAGTAAAAAATTGAGCGAGAAAAGACAAAGTGAAGGCCACTGGTGTGGTGGATAGCAGGTGAGCCTTCGATAAAGGTAATCACTGGTCTGAAGCGCACCTGAGATTCCGAGTCTTGTTTATAACTCAGCATTCTCGTGATTACATGGTTTCCTTAAATCTTAAATGGCCTAACACAACTACGTTTAGGAGAACATTGAATAGAACAATCAGAAAAGAATTAGATAAAAACTCGTCCTCCAGTTGAATGATTCTTCATGCAAACAGGCCATTTATGTGCTAAATGCGACGAATAAGTCCCCAAGCAGTTCCAGTGTCGTCCATGATAAGTAGTGTTCTTTACGTTAGTTGTTCACTGGGTCATATAACTAATCAACAGTGTCTGCACTTCAACAACTATGCGTTTTCATGAAAAATTGGAAATTAAAGGTGTTTCTACTTTACTTGTCACACGATACGACATCACGTTTTCTGCGGATCCTTACAGCAATTCCTTAACTCGCTTTCGTTTCCCGTAATCGTCATCCACCACGATCCTCACGCTTACTTGTGGGTTCATCTGCAGATTGAGCACATTTGACCTCGCTGGAAAATGTCGCTGAATGCTGATGGAGCGGGTTCTCGACCACTGATGTACTACTTCATCCTCAGCTCTTCATCACTGGCGATAGCCAGCTTGTTTAGATTGCTCTTCTAAACTACCCAGCAACAATTCCCCAAGATCCTTAGCGATCGGAAGTCTTATTAGCCTATTGCGGGATCAATGCTAGACCTTGCGTATTTTGAACGGCACCTCTACCACTTCGCTACCCATCTCTTTAAATCGTGCTACGCTATATGCCAGCTGATGAAATACTGACTGCTGCAGGCTGCATTGCTTGCTGGAAAACGAGTCATATTAGATGACAACTGATCAACATCCGACCTGTATAAAATGGCATTTCGGGGTGATGTTATTCATTTGTTAGATAGGTCCCTTCAATGTATTCGACTCGATGTAACAACGAAGACCTTTATCACTAGGACGATCACCTGAGGACCATGCACTCGGATCAGTCCGGCTCTGAACAAGACGAGGACGTCGAAACGTTAATTGAACAAATCTTTTTATGCTAACCTCGCGTCTACTCAGTCATTCAGAACATCATTGATTGTTCTTCTCAAAATTTTATGAAAGACTAGAATAATATGCTAAAGATTTGAACATAGAAATATTTTATTTTTTTTATTTTATTTTATTTGACCCATCTTCACGTCTGCTATGCGGATTCAAACACTTCTCACATTCTATTCCCTTCCTCGCATCCATTCTCCACAAAGATCTCCCAACTTTCACGCGTGGCTTAGGAAGGATTTTCATTTCATCTTAAATGCCGTGGAATGCTGGAATTGGATTGCAGCCACTAGTGCGATACCAATTTCGCGACCTCGGATGGATTGAGGGCTTGGTTGGCCTGGAGCGAAATCGAGCTAGCACCATGCTCGTGATGACGGGCATCACTACCACTGTGCTCTCCGCCCCCTGAGCATCGAAATAACGAATACCAACTGCAGAAAAACAAGTGATTTTCTTCGCATTTTTGTTGAGCAAACGCGAGGTGTTACTATTCTTTGTTCACGATTAAGCTGACGTTTCGGCGGATTTCGCCTTCTTCAGAGCCTGGAAAGGTCAAGTTGATAGCAATCCACTCGGCCAGACGCCTCCATAACCAAACAAAGAAACTCTAAACCAAGATTTCAATCACTTTGAACACAGCTTTGCACACTCACCGCTTTCTATGAGGTTTCCACTAAGTATGTCACGTAGAGACCAACCGCACAGAAATCACATGGAAGTATAATGTGCCCCTCACATCAGAAAAGCAGTCTTATATACTGCCCTATATCACGCGTGATAATGAGGCATTCTTTCCTGCGGTTCATTTTCGGATTTCTGGAATTAATCCAGAGTGCCTCGAGAGTTTTTCGCGCCTGTGTTCTTGATTCGCGTGCGAGGATCGTGACACATACTTCGATGTCCTTCCCGTTATGTCTCTGGGTCCTATGCGTGCCTAGCGGGGTATTTGGTCTATTTTTGCCGGCTAAGTGTTCTTTCATGCGGACACAGAGGGG
>UYYA01004661.1:63850-78643 GCA_900624975.1 Angiostrongylus costaricensis
GATAAACTATACCCGAGCTCATGCAATCACCGTCTCTACCACTGGGGCAAATTATGCAATTTTGAGTTGCACATAGACGGTCATGTAGGCGGTTACGAACTAGCTGAAAATCTCTCGAGGCACTCTGGATTAATTCCAGAAATCCGAAAATGAACCGCAGGGAAGAATGCCTCATTATCACGCGTGATATAGGGCAGTATATAAAACTGCTTTTCTGATGTGAGGGGCACATTATACTTCCATGTGATTTCTGTGCGGTTGGTCTCTACGTGACATACTTAGTGGAAACCACATAGAAAGCGGTGAGTGTGCAAAGCTGTGTTCAAAGTGATTGAAATCTTGGTTTGGAGTTTCTTTGTTTGGTTATGGAGGCGTCTGGCCGAGTGAGTTGCTATCAACTTGACCTTTCCAGGCTCTGAAGAAGGCGAAATCCGCCGAAACGTCAGCTTAATCGTGAACAAAGAATAGTAACACCTCGCGTTTGCTCAACAAAAATACGAAGAAAATCACTTGATCAATGCCGAGGTTAATAGAAAGTCGGTCGTGGCAGTTACTGCAGAAAAACAGTTTTATTAACGTGAAGTACAGAACAATGTATCGATAATTATGCAGCGGTTTCCTTTTCTTTGGTTCGCTTCTTTTCATTGGACTAAAATTAGAATCCTCATCAAAATTAGTGTAAATAATCTTTTCATGAACTTACGATTTCGTAAATTTGCAATGTGAACGTTATTTTCTGCACTAGCTAATGACGGTATTACTGGAGCCATAGCAGCATGATGTACGATAGCAGCAATCTGAAGAAAATCTTCGACAAACGCTTTACGTCTTACAAACGTCTGAAAAATGCCGGTCGATAAAAAAAAGGATAAAGCTCTCGGCGTTGATCAATCCTTGTGGGATGCGCCATGCATTCGACTTCATTAAGCATCGTTTGGAGGTGATTGAATCCATTGTTTGGCCTTTACAACGGCTCGCGGTGGCCTACCAATGTATCGAGCCAATGCTGCTATCCTCCCGGACAAGTCTGGTATCAACCTGCCGGCCCCGGGTGAAAGCTTGGTTAGCTTTGGGAATGGGGATCGATCCCACGTGTATTGCAGAGCGACCCCGACCACTGCGCTACACGCGTTATAACAGTATTCAGTGGCAATCATTCTTCATTTCTTTTCGAGAATGATTAGTAGGAAGCTGGTGTGAAAGATGCAACAAACTTTAAAAACACCAACTCGTTTACTAACTACTTCATAACCGCACCTGATCATCTTTCCAGAACAAGTTGTGTGTACCGTCGCGTAGTTTCCCTACCGGCAAATACTCCGCAGCTTCTTTCTGTCGGTCCTTTTGTCGGTCCTTCTTCATCGATATGGCAAACGGTGATGGAGTTGCTACCAAGAACAGATGTGTGAATAACAGCTGTGAAAAATCCTAGCGATATTTGAACTTACTGGCTTTCTTCAGGTGATGTTGTGTTTCGATGTCGTGAAGAATTTCATCAGCACGTGCTCTGTAGTGTATCCGGATCATGACGATAATAAGTGTCGAAAGAACTAACATTCCCATCATTACTGCCATATAAGCGACAAGCATATTTTCCACATCCTGGGTGGATAGCACTAAAATAGCTTGAAGCTTAAAGCTTCAAAAAAATTGATTAGATCCAGAACAAGGAAGTAATGAAGTGAACGTACTTCGTCCATCTGTATATGTTGGATTATCGCGATAGATTCTGTTAGTTGAAGAGACATAGGAAGCTTAAAACGACAAATTTGTCCTGATTTTCTGTAACCCGTACGATTTGGCACTCCCATTGGACATGATTACATGGTTCGTTTCTGATTTACGTATGACTTATGTCGTGCCCACCCAGTCGAAACGTTCTCTTAGGTGTTAACTGTGTGTAAAACAGTAGAGTTGACTAAGATCGCTGTCACTAGCTAGCTACTCACAACGATTTTTACGTCAAACGGTAAACGCGACAAAATCAATACATATCTTTTATATTGTTGCCCTAGCAGCTCGACACAGAGCTGAGTATAACCCTCAGCTATTAAATGACAAGAAAAATCGATATCGATTATAAGTTAACCTTACTACTGAGATAAGAAAATTGTGCCAGATTTAAATGAGAATTAGGATTAAAGAAGTACCTGCAACTACTACCGTATAAAACCCAACCGTCGACAACATTGACGTGGCCAACCATTAACAGCGTCTATGCAGCAATAATGGTAATCTGTATGTTTTTGTTGTGCACAGAAACCATCCCGATAAATGATTCTAGAAGATCATTCATTAAGAAGTTAGTGGTATCATTACTCGAAGAAAAGCTATGATAGCTATCATAGACGTCCAACTGCTTCCTCCATTCGCTGCCGGATTCCGTCCACACTAAAGCGATGCAGCGCGACCGATCAGTACTAGCCCTTTGAACGTCCACGTATGAAACCTTGGCTAGTTATAAACACAGAAAAAATCACATGAGTCTGGTGTGTTACCACAATAGTTAGAGGAAAGTTAGCATCTATAAACTACCCAAAACTCGAGCTCCAGTCCACCACTGCAATTTTTGGATTCGATCACCTCTACTGTTTCTCTTAACGCCACACGAGATGGGAGCATCTGTCACTGCTTGTGGATTCACCTTTGCAGCTGTATAATATATGTTGCCAAGAATGTTCTTTGTGGTGTTCACTGGTCATTAAGCTCTATCGAGTTTTGAACGCTTGATTCCACATCAGCTTTTCGAGTTAAAAAGCTTTGCTACTAAGTCATTGATGTCTTCCGTGCTATACCTTGAACCATACCAACCAAATCAGGAGTGACATCTGTAACTAGAGTCTCATCGCTTTTTGGAATGTCTTTTTTCATCTGTCGCCAGTTGGCTCGACTATTGTGATAACAACGAACAAGAAGCCCAGGAGAACATGTCTTTGCATTTTCGTCCTTATCACTGTATAAAGAACAAAGGGCAAGATACCCTGCGTTGCCTAATCCCTGAGAAATGTGCCATGCATTTGCCTCCATTCGTGTCATTGTATAGGTGAATGAACGCATACTCCTCTTATACAACCGCGTGTAGAGGCGTTGTTTTATCTATATTTCTAAAAAGATATGATTCTTACTTACGAAAAGAAGGAACGCTTGTTGAACCTGTGCGCGGGATAGAACCTGTGTTTGATTCAGTGTGTATTCCAGGACACCACTACGCACTTCGCTACACACGACTCGCCACTCTATCACCTGTAATACCGTTAAGCTTTGGATGGCTCGGCTAAGCTCCAATCAAACTTCCATTCATTTCTGACCTCTGAAAACTCTCTCATGTACTCATCGGTCTCTTGGTTAGATGCCATTGAATGAACCAACGGATTGAGACACATAGAAGTACACCTACACACGTATGCATAGATGTGGCTACATACACACAAAATCTACACGTCAATTAGGTTCATCAGCGCGGAGACAAAGTTCCATTACTCCGTCTCTGCCTGAAAAACAAGTGTATTCGGTTCTGGTCCGCGTTTGACTACCATATCCACTGCATAGCTACCTACCACGCAGCCTTGCAGTAAGCCGACTCGAGATCAATCGTATGACGAATATCATTCATTGAGTGTAGACCACTTGGTGTGTACCACATTCCTTATTTAGCCTTAGGTTTTTCAGGCTCATTATCAAAAGCAGTCGTAATATGATTTTCGAAATTTGGTTAGAGGATTGGTTTTTTCTTTAGACAGACAATTCCACTACATATATCGGTCCAGCCACGATGGTCCGTCCATTCGCCAGGAATTCAATGCATTAGACAGAAACTCACTGAAGATAGTCGCGAGGTAAAGTCGCGAAATCTTTTCTATAAGCGAGATGTCAAAAGTTCTTTCTCTTCCATATCAGCACTGTTCACAAAGACGACAGTGAACTCAATGTTGTTTTAGTGAACCATAGCAGGAACAAGTGGATTCTACTTTAACTTTGTTTCTGTGCTTGTTTCATTTCTGTATTCGTGCTATAAAGGATAACAAGTGATAAAGGTTTCGGCGTCAATCAGTTTCTGATGAATATATCATGTATTGTTCTGCATTCGTACATAGTAAATTAAATAAATTTTTGACCTATAAAATTACCCGAGGTGGTTCAGTATCTATCAAGTCAGTGCGGCTATCTTCCTAGACAAGTCTGGTACCAATTTGCCGACACCGAAGGGAATGAATGCTTGGTGAGTCCAGTGAGCGAAATCTAATCGACGACCATGGGTGTATTGCAGAACACCTCTAACCACTGCGCTACACTCATTCGTATCACATATTGAGGAAATCGCACATTAGCATTTTGGAAGCTTGTGTGACCTATTCCAACGGTTCCACAATGTCGATGTTTCAGTTTTTTTTATTTTTCCTATGGCAAAAAAATCTATAAACAATGACTGTTTCACAGCGTTGCTATTCATGAACTATTGACGTCAAAGACTAGTGTTTGATTATCTTATGCTTCTTACTGCGAGGGCGAAGAGAGTTTATCAGTTTTGCGAAAATATAGGATTATTTCTCTCTCTCTACTTATTTTCGTAGGTACTGCATTTCTCAAAAAAGGAATACTAAAGAAAAAGTTTAAATCACTTATAAAGGACGCATTCCGTCTGAATAAAGTTCCTACCCCTCATTAAAACGACCAGAACTAGTAAGTTTGTAGTTTTAAAAAAGGAGTGCTACTTGTATAAAACGTGGATGTTTTCTCTTTTTTTTTCTTGAAAAACTTGGTGGTAACAGAAGTCGCTACTCACACGTCTTAGTGCTCGCGCTTTCTTCCGTACTGTTTGCTTATGACTTAATCTTTTCTGGAAACACTATCCTCCCGTGGAATTAGAAGAAGCAGTAAAGACATGTTTGTCACTTTCTCACTAATAAGCAAACAATATGGGTGGTAGTAGTTTAAAAAACATGAGGGTTAAGGCAGAGAGAATAGCAGAGTCGAAAAGATGGGCATGAAATATGGTGTTCTTTGTTCTCTTCACTACATCCCCGATGCTCTTGAAAGCTCGACAAGCCGATCGCCTTCTCCTGCTCAATCTGCAGCTAAGTTGGAAGTCATGTTGACGTCTCGAACTAGGTAGTAGACGTTGTTGGAGCATTCGGAGATGATCGTACTGTTGAGCATGGATGGGACATACGAAACCAATCCGTTAATCATGAATATCGCTTTTATGAGCTTTAGTCGAAGAACAGTGTTTCAGCGGGCTTTCTCAAAGTCGGCAAGCATTCGTTCTGCTTCGCTAATGTTTGGTATTATAAGAACGATGTCAGCAGCAAATCGAAGATGTTGTAATTGCCGTCCATCGATTTTCGGCCTTATGTTATCCCACTCTGATGTTCGGAAGACGTTCTGGAGGGTTGTTATAAATAATTTTGGCAAGATGGCATTGCCTTGTTACCGTAGTTGCCGACATCGTGGAGCTCACTCTTCCTGAACAGTTAACAGCTTTGTTGGTCTTCCATTGAAGAGGAACGTTGCATTCTAGTAGGTAACGTGTGAACAGCAAGGCAGTGTGTTTATGAAGACTGGCCAAAGGCTCATCAGGCATTCAAACGTTATCCTGTCCTGACCTGAAGTACTTCAACTCTTAGCTGACAAAATAGCATGTCGAATTTCACAAGGGAGAACCGGTGGTACAACATATCCGTACTCCGTTATTTCATATGAAGGCAGGAAGACGTGGCTATTGAAGAGATCCGAATAGTCATTTTCAGTGATTTTCTTCATTGCTTTTTGGAATCTGTAACTGTTCTGCCTGAGCGTCAGGTGCTTTTCGAATGCTTTTGGAAGCATCTGCAAAATCGACTATAACTGCTCTTCTTCCCTCTTTAAGATCTTGTTTTCCAAGTTCACACGAGAGTTGTCGGTTGCCTGTTGTCCGTGCGATCCAAGGTTCGTGTAACTGCTCGAGTGTTTCCTGAATCAAACGTCTCTCGATAACCTTCGAAGTCTCAGCTTTCATAGCGCTAACGTGAAGATGTTGAATCAGTCGATCGTATTCCTCGTCGATGTTATCGACAACGACATGTTCCCAATAGCCGACTAATGAATTGAATAAATCCCAGTTTACGGTGGTTTTCGCCCGTCGTTTTTTTTTAGTCTAACCGGCTTTTCTTTTTTCCTGGAGAAATAAGATATTGCACGAAGGAGGCGATGCTCTTATTCCGCCTAGAATTTTGGGACAACGGTGACATCGGTTAGGAGGAACCTTCTATTTACCATGATCCGGCATTTTATTATTGCACTCTCCACTGGCACACTCTCACATTCAGTGTTGAGAGTTGAGTTTCTGGGATTGCGAATTATCATCTATGGCCTTCTCCATTATGAAAACTCAGATATCTTCCCAACTAACTCGTCACATTTCAATCTGTGGTTTTTAATGTGGCGCTCCACGACGTTCTTCTGGGGTGCAGTCTTAGTTTTAAAATTTCCAGTAATGACCTTTAAGGCAGCAACGTCTTCTCTACAAAACTCCTCTAAGTCTATGCAGAACGCTTGGACTTCGTCTTCATAACAGTTTGACAACGGTGCGTAGACGACGAAGATTGTCAAAACCAGTATTAATCCATAACTCTGCAACCATAAACGTCTAATTCGAGTCGACAGCTCTTAGAACGTAAGTCCTCGGAAAGTGTAATTGTGAGTTCGAATCTGGTCTGCATCTGAGTTTTAAAAATATCTCTGCATCATTATAGTTATACGAATAAAATATGTAGCGCGTGTACCGTAATGGTTCGAGGTTATGTTGAAACACATGGTTCCATCTCATACGTCACGTCAAGTAAGTCTTCCATACCTCCACAATCGATGAACAGGTACGATCGACATGTCTGGAAAGGTGAAAATATGAACTTAAAATATCGGTGGACCATGAAGAAGTAATTTTATAGGTCAAATATGCACTTAGTCACTTCTGATATTCCAGGCATACCCTGGAATGCGTGGTTAATCCCTAGGCAACTGATCAATGTGATACGTTTCCCGTTTTTTTAATCCTTTCTGACTGAAGTTAAAAAAGGATAAAGGGTAAAGCTCGCGGCGTTAATCCATCCGTAAAAAAATGATGCACCATGCATTCGACTTCATCAAGCATCGTTGGAGGTGATTGAATGCATATCTGGGCTCTAAAATAACTCGCGGTGGTCCACCGGTGTATAGAGCCAGTGCTGTTATCCTTCCAGACAAGTCTGGTACCAATACGCCGACTCCTGAGGGGTGGAGGGCTTGGTGTGTCACGCGAGCGGGGATCGACCCCATGTCTGTTGCAGAGCACTTTCTACCAATTGCCTTCTACCAATGCTCTACACGCACTATGAATGAAGTTAGAGCACATAGAACCAATTGCCAAGAAATTTTTTAAGTTGGGAGTAGATTTTCAAAGAAAACAGTGAGCTGATGGTTCCGGTTTCATGATATACTTACACGGGGTTGTTACTCCTGAGCTAATTTCCGTATAATAGGGCAATTGTTGAAAATAAATCAAATAGAAATCGATAATGTGAGTTGAGCGGCACGTTTCATATGTCCCACTCAAGAAGAAGTGTTCCTATCCTGCTTCTGATTCCTTTATTGTTCCATTTTTTCCATTAAACTCTGTGTTTTTGATCTTTCCACTTACCAGACCAATTAAGGATTCTTCTGACTAGAGAACGGGTTTGTCTTCTGGTAAAACCATTCCGGCTTCACCAACTCTCATTTGATAGGATTAACTTACTGGTTAGTGAAGGTCCTCTTTCTGTGAAGTCGTGCTAGGGCTTTCTCAAGCGTCATCACTGCATTCAGTAGTTGATCGTCATGAATTGGAATGAGATTTGACAGCGTCAACTAAGTTCTCTACACGACTACGGTAATTCCTAGCATTGGCAGCTCAAGATGAATTTCCGGATGAAAATATTGCATTCCTTCTTAGTTTAACAGATGGAAGATGATCATACGGAAACACCTCTATGAATTGCTGATTTGCTTATCGCCCAGTCAAACACACCAATATCTAACAGTCCTTAAGAAATATTTGTTTTTCGAATACATCAAAAATCTCCAAAAGCGAGTTTTCTGTGAATGTTACTGCCCTGACGAAAACCCAAGTGTTCATGGCTTACATAATTTCATACAACACTTACTGTATTGATAACTCGAAAGACCGACTTTCTATAAACCTCAGCATAGATAGTTGATATATTTATTTATGTGATCTTATAAACTGATCTTAAGCTGACGCGAGGTTGGTACAGGTCTTCGTTGTCGTTGTCGTCGTTTTTGATGTTGTTGGTTGATGGTTGATGGTTGACGTTTCGGCGACTTCTCCTTCCTCAGAGCCGTGATGTTACATGTGGGACTGGAAACGCCGAAACGTCAGCCATCGACCAACAACATCAAAAACAACTACAACGACAACGAAGACCTGTGCCAACTTCGCGTCAGCTTAAGAAGATCAGTTTATAAGACCATGTAAATGAATATATCAACTTACTGTATTACTTAAACGTCGCAACTACGGTCACATTCCCATGCGGAACGTTTTTGAATCCTCAAGGTGATTCATGTTCCTTGTGAAGTCGATTCTGTATCCTTCGATTTGTGTTTCAGGATATATGCCACGGATTCGTATTCGAAGTACAGATGAGCTAATAAATTCAACCCCACTTGAGAGATTTGCTCGTTTTATAAATGGTGGCGAAAGATGGACTCATCATCATCTAACAGTATTTGTTTTGACGTTTTTCAGGTTCATTTTTTCCTCGTCTGCTTCTGCTCTTTTTTCATTTTAATTCATCTGGAGGGTGCTGTAGCGCAGTGGTTAGAGGCGCTCTGCAATACGCATGGGATCGATCTCATCGCCCCAGACCTACCAAGCTTTCCATCCCTCCGACGTCGGTAAACTGGTACCAGACTTGTCTCGGTGGATAGAAGTACTAAATCGATATATTAGTAGGCCACCGCGAGTCTTCCTTTGGCCATCGGCCACTTTGTGAAGGCCAGATATACATTCGATCACCTCCAGCGGTGCTCAGTGAAGTCGAATGAATGCCGCAATACCTTAGGGGTTGATCAATGCCGAGGGCTTAATCTTTTTTTTATCCTTTAACTAACATATCTGCTGTGTCGCCGCTAGTTGGTGGCTTCATCTTCTTTTGGTCATGTTTTAGTACTCTTTGTTTTCTTGCAGCTTTGCGTTCATTCACGCAGCTAGGAAAACTCTTTCTACTGTCAAGCCATCACTGATCGCCACATGGACTCATGGGAGTACCACCGTGTAAGTTAACAATTCTGCTTTTCTTATGATTTTCTTATAGCGTCGTGATATCACTTTACAAGAGGATGTATAGATAAGAAGGAATCTTTCTTGAAGACTATAGAGGTTTTTAATCAGAAATATTGTTACAATACAGGAATTTGGTTAACCATTTCAAGTAGTTAGAACTACTACTTTTTGTTGCGTCTTTAAACACTTCGATACTTGGATGGCCCGTCCTCACTGCTTGGTGGCAGGCCCCAGCATAACTTCCATGTTTTCGGAGTTTTGCCGGCTCAGCCATCGTACTTCACAGGAGTCCCGAAGTCAGCGTGGCCAAGGTCTGACCCAGGTCGTCACCACCACAGGTAGTTGTCGCCGCCCTTGTAGATCATAGGGAGATTTGCCACCATGCGACTAGTTTCATACCAGAATGGTGGTGGATCCTGTGTCATTAAATGAAACAGTGGAATTAAGCGGTCAAGCTTTGAAGGAACTCTATTTGAATTAACTTTGTCAGAATGCTAATTGTAGATCTCAATCGTCTATGACTATAACAGCATTCCAGTATGGCATCGCTACCCATTTCGGATTTCTGTTATTTCAGACCACCACTATTTCCCTCTGAACAGTCAGCTTCGGAATTTCTAGCTGTGTTGGATGGTGGCTTTCTCCTGGCCTATTCATTTGTGAGTCGTGCGTCAAAATTCATATCTCTATTCCAGAATGTCTCTATCTTTTTCTTCTTTTCCTTGTTTCTTATTTCCTTTATCTTTTTTGCCTCATGGAGCAGAAAATTCGTCAGGATTTAAGCTGACGTCTAAAGCTGAGTAGTGAATTTCTTCTTGAAGGGTCTGTTTGGAGGTGGTATGCTAGGAGATCGTTATAATCCTCGTGTTGTTTTATCTGTTGGGATGTGGCTTTCAGCAATTGCGGTAAGTTCTACGTCAATCTGAATACCATCCGATCTCAATTTACAATATTCTCCTTTCCAAAGCCTTCTCAAAAGTTTGGTCCAAGATTTTATGTTAACTTGAGTTTTAGGTTTTCTTGTTCGGTTACGCTACCGAATATTTTCATCTTTACTCGAAAACTCTCTATGCTTTTTTGTGGATATCGGGTGGACTTTTCCAATCTGTTGGTTGGCCAACTGAGGTTTGGTCTTTATGTCTGTCTCTTGTTTTTTCACTATTATTTTTTGCTTTTATTGCTGCAATTCACCTGGGATCGATCACCTCTCCAAAGGCTCACCAAGCCCTCCATCCCAGCCAGGTCGGCAAATTAGCACCAAACTTGTCTGAGAGGATAGCAGCATTGGATCGGGACATCGATAGACGACGTCGGGTCATTATAAAGACTAGATATGCATTTAATCACCTCTAATGCTTAATGGAGTCGAATGCAGGGCGCATCCCTCACAACATCGAGAACTATCTTTTTTATCCTTCTGTTACTGCTTTATAGGTAGCTAGTTAATCACGGGTATGATAGTGTTCTTAGGTGGATTTGATTTCTCTTTTCCGTTCCAATAACTTACACAGGATACTATTCGCGTTTGCGTCTATATATGTGCTTACTTACATGAGGACTTTCTTTGTACGTGAATTTGACCAAAAGCGTGCTATTGGGGAATGTATGGGAGAGAGGCAGGATGTGGGTTGCTTTTAACGAATAAGATCTCTTTGATAAAGCTCGGCAAGCTACTGCATGAATACAAAATGCATCGAGACCTCTTGGGCAACTGAGCAGTACGATGGAAAATAAAGCGTGAAGCTCTCGATGTTGATCATTTCCTAAGGGATGCGCCATGAATTCGACTTCATTAAGCGTCGTTAGAGGTTATTGAGTGCATCTGGCCTCTGCAATCACTTGCGGTGGCCTGCCTTTGTATCGAATCAGTGCTACTATCCTTCCGGAGAATTTTGGTACCAATTTGCCGATCCTGGATGGATGGATGGCTTGGCGAACTTAGGGTGTGGAATCGATCCTATGTGTATTGCAGTGAGCCTCTAACCACTGCGTTACATTAGCCCTTCAGCAGTCCGATAGAGACAAGTAAAGGTTCATCGTTCGCTTAGTGAAATTGCAGACAATGCGAGTGATTTTTGTGGTTGTATTGCAATGTTCATTTTACAGTGCAGTAGTGTTTCACAATTCCAGATCTGTATAGTAGGTAACTGGTTTGGAACCAGCTCTCGTGGCGCTGTAATGGGGTTATGGTCAGCTTGTGCAAGTGTAGGAAATATCATCGGCACTGTGATATCATCAAAGCTTGTTCTTATGGGATATCAGGTATTCGTGGTGCTCCTTCTCTAGTATGGCATTTATGAATAAGCATTTTATTGCTTTCTTTCGATGATAATTATGTAATTTTAGTACGCGTTTGCGGCAAACTCTTTGTTGCTCTTCATGTTTGGTTTCATTGTCCATTTCAACCTAAAGTCTGCTCCAAGAGAAGTCGGTCAGCACTTGAATACTTTTAATACAGAATTTTTTTTAAGCTTTTTGTATTGTCCAAATTGTATTGGCTACTACCGCACAATGCCGCCTAATGGTGTTAAGGAATTGTTTTTGGGTGTAGCGATGTATTTAGATGTAGAAAATGTAGAGGAGTAAAGGATGTACATGCTTACAATAGGTCTATCCAGGTAGAAGATTTCGACATTTCAATCCGATATCCCACTTATGAGCGAATTATTTGCTAGTTGTTGCCGCCATAGAAATAACCTAGTTAAAAGTTCGCGAACCTTCGTTAAACTGGAAGGATCCTTCGTGGTGACGATAATGGAGCTCACTGGAAGGGATTTTTTAGGACTTATAGGAAGAAGAATTCCCACCACGACAACGTTTTGAATTGATTATTCTAGAGTCCACGTCATTCCTCCTGAAGGACTGTTCAAGTATCTAATAATTGAATTTCTTCACATTTCTTATTTAGGTCTACCCGATCCTATTGAGTCACCTGATGAGTTGGTACGGGTGATAGAAGAACCTACCCAACGCCCGCAGCCTATCAGTTTTACGCGGGCTTGTCTTCTTCCTGGTGTATTAGCAGTGAGTTCACTTTGCCTCCGGTCTTAATAAATGACTTTCATATTTTCAAAATAAACAACTGTTGAGTATTATAAAAAATTTAGGCAAATTCTATTAGTTTTCAGTCTCACATAGCCTTTTTTTACTCTTTTTGTTCTGGTTTTGATTCAGTACAGCTTGCTCTTTGAACAGTCGGAGCTAAAAGTTAACACAGGAACAACTTGCGAAGTACATTGACAACGCCCATTTCAGTATTCACTGGCTTATGCTTGTTTGAAACTTGTTAACTACGGTTTCTTCTTTTGGCTCCCGTTCTATCTGCATTCACATTTTCGCTGGGCTGAAGCTGATGCCGACAAGCTCTCAGCTTGGTACGATGTTGGAGGGATTGTCGCAGCTATACTTGCTGGAGCTGCTTCTGTGAGAACTTCATTTTCTTCTTCAATAAGTCTTCCATTGTTGTTTGCTTGTATTTTGTTTTAGGACCATTTTCCTTCTCGAACTCCCATCATTGTTGCCATGTTAGTTTGCTCCACCTTTGCACTGTGGATCTATTCAGGCCTCTTTTATAAATTTTTTATCTAGTTTTATCATCCCGCACTTTTTCATTTTCATTGATTTTAGAATCTACTCCATCTTACGTTATTAATGGGCTTTTGCTTGCTATAATTGGTTTCTTCATTGGTGGACCGGCGAACATGATTTCCAGCTCGGTTTCTGCCGATCTAGGTATTATTCAACTTGCCTTTATACCTGAGCTTTCAGTTACTCATTGATTTGGGAAGGCAGCATTTGAATATTAGTTGATTCCTGTTTGGTGTTAATGGCTATCGCAAAGTAGATGTAACCCATCTTTGTTGAAAATAAGAGTGGACTCCTCTGTGCAATGCATCCCTTTGTTCACTTGCATAAGCATGAGACAATTACTTGGTCAAATTTATCTTGTATTTGATCTTTTTCCGTTGTCTGGAATGCGCTTACATATCCCTATGAGAATCAGTGTTGGATACATAAACTGAGAGAGGTACCTAGACTTATCCTATACTTCGGTCAAATCAAAATTTCAAGTAGTTCTTTGAAAATATGCAAGTATTAGTCAGTGTTAAGGGAAATCCAGAGAACTACGAGGAAATACCGAAGCCCTTTCTACAGTCACTGGTATTGTAGACGGTGAGTTACTTTTAATCGCTTTCGAATCATATCCGCATGTTTTCTCTTTGTGTTTCTTTTTACCATTTTCCTTTGGAAAGTATACGATTCTAGTACGAGTACTAAGTAGAACAAAATCAAAAGAGCCTATTACTATGTTACTAAAGCATATGGTTTTTAGTGAACCTAAAGGGTGTAGTCGTGAGGAAAGTAATTTATTGACTTGAAAGGTTTGAATATAACTGCCGCTTAGTAACAATCTCAGAGTCCTTTATTTTATCTCCAGGAACCGGAAGCTTCGGTGCTGCTCTTGGTCAGCTTCTAATTCCGTCAGTTCAAGCCATTTTTGGTTGGGGGGCTGTCTTTTATGGGTTTATAGCGATGGTAAATATTACATTCGTTTGTGTTTATTTACACATTTTCATTGTTTGTTAGAGTACAACACTTGGGTCTCAGATCGTTTGCACTGCGGCCTGCTTGGTTCCATTGCTATATCGCGAGATTCTGTTGAGACGAAGGAACACATACACGAGTCTAAGTTCTGATTCGGAAGACGAGAGCGAAGATGTTATATTTGCAGAAGATGAAGGCGTAAGGCGTAGGGTTGTTGCTGGAGACGATGCGGAGTAAATATTACCAAATATAACTATTCTACAACACTGGTAGTTCCTTCCGGGGCGTTTTGAAGGTCGTGTAGCCAATAGTCACTATAGAGGAACATTTCCATTGCTTTATGAACTAGCCTCTTTCATATACGCGGCTTTCCGAATATTATGCTGTCAGTGATTACCACCTTATGCATGTTGTCAAAACTGGTAAAGCTTTGTGATCGTGATATACCATGGTTTCTCTGATTTGGAGCAATAAAGCTTCGTGATATACCATGGTTTCTCTGATTTGGAGCAATAAAGCTTTCTCGCTTATGATAAGAGATTCCAGTTATCTTCGAAACTGCTTCTATCATAGCACAGTATAGCCTTCGCAGATCTAAGATCAACATATCTGTTGATTTTTTACCTGAGACATACGAGTGACCAATAGTACTGAAGGTCTGATAGTTCCCAGGATCGACTTTCTCTTAACCTCGGCATTGGAATATGAATGTGTCGTTTTCTTGTTCAGCAATCGCGAGGTTTTTAAACAGCATACATTTACTTCCATAAAAAACACAATACAATACAACGCTAGCTGACGTTTCGGCAGTATCGCCTTCTTCAGAGCCTGGAAGGGTATACTGATATACAATCTACTAGGCCAAACGCTTAGCATAGCATGCAACCTTTATGAGCTTCAAGATCGACTCCGCTATCAGGCCAAGCAAGAAACATCAAATAGAGATAAAA
>UYYA01004662.1:0-78091 GCA_900624975.1 Angiostrongylus costaricensis
CGCGATTGCTGAACAAGAAAACGACACATTCATATTCCAATGCCGAGGTTAAGAGAAAGTCGATCCTGGGAACTATTAAATTGTTAAGTTTAAGTTTGATCAAAAATCTCTTAGTTAATGGATAGGAAGCGCATAACTGAAAAGTCAGCGTAATGAGAAGTATTGATTTGAATCGCGGACGAGATTCACTGTCTTATGGAGCCAACCAAAACTTTCTCGGTTCCAAAGGGAAAGCCACCCTATACGCCACGGATCGCCAATATGTCAACTGCTGGTTGAGTTAAATAGGCCGTCTTTACAAAAATTTTTTCGTACTCCAATCTCAGTCTGACTATAAATTTATTGATTGGGCACGATTTTCTCTCCATTGAGTCTCGAGTTACCCGTTCAAGGGCTTTCCCACCTACCAACAGCGAACCGCATCATCGCGGCTGGCAGATGTACCTAGGTGCCGGACTGCGATGTACAGCAGGTGGTCCATTCTCCAAGCAGGGCCTCTGAAGTTGTGAAGGAGCCCGACGTTTTCATCGGGAAGTCCAGCTAATAGTAAACCAATGCCAATACCAGTAATCACCACCGTCTTGGTATCAAACTAGTTCCAAAGTGGCAAACCTCCCTCTGATACACAAGAGCGGCGGCTGTCTGGGATGGTGATGACCGGAGGAAGGCTTCGGCTTCGCTGAGCACTCGACTCCAGAGAACAACAGTCCTAAACCGACAGGTCTTCGGAGAATGGAAATTATGTTGGTGTTTGCAAAACCGGTCAGAGTGGACCATCCAAGTATCCGAGTAAGAAGGGGCTTTCTGAAGTCGTCGCCACAGCGACTACGCGGTGGAGTTTATAGGTTGGAAGAAGATTTGCCACCCTTCGGCTAACTTGCTACCGGGATTTTCCACATTTTTTTATCTGGGCATTAGATGGAAATCTCGAGTTCGTTCCCAGATTGGAAAACCTTTTTGAGGATGAACCTCACCTGTACATGCTAGTTAGTCATCCAGAAGTACCACTTGTCATGATGAGGCGGCAAGCTACCGAAAAATGGGAACGGTGACTTACCATAGCGTTCTTCGCAAAATATGTACTTTGCTCTGGAAATTCTATATCTTTCGCCTAGTTATAAACTTTTCTCCCAACGGTTTGCATCCTCATCGTGGCTGGGAGGTGTTCCTGGGTGTCGGGCTGCGATATACAGCGGAGGTATTCATCTCTTCCGCAGGGTCTCCCAAGCTGAGAAGGAGTCCGGCGTTACCTTCAGGAAGGTTAGCTGAGAGTAAACCAATACCAAGATCCGTCACCGTCCTGGTATCAAAGTCGCACGGTGGCAAATCTCCCTCTGATCGATCCACAAAGACAGCTACTTCCCGTGGTGGTGACGACCTGGGGCAGACTTTGGCCAGGCTGTCGTCGGGATTCCAGGGAACCACAGTGGCTTAACCACCAAATCTCCGAAAAATGGTGATTATGCTGGTGCACGTATAATTAGTGAGGACGGGCCGTTTAAGTACCAAGTAGGTAAGTTAGAAGCTTTTTAGTTTCGTTTTACATTCCTGTCACTAATTCTTTTTTACATAACTTTCGTACGGACGTTTTTTTGTCGAATCTAAAACAAGCTCAAGTTCTTTTGAATAAATCTCATTGGGATAGTAATAAATAAAATAGAAAATAGATAGTACGACGCAGAAACTTTTTCTTTAAGCAATTTGCTGAAGTGGCGAAGAAAATGTCCCTAACCAGGTATCTGCTATACACCACTGTTGTTAATGGAGCATTCGAACGATTGACGATTAACTGGCTTTGCAATACTCTATTTTTCAAGGTATCATTTTTCAGCCTAGTGTTCATCTACACCAAAAAAACGAGTTCAATCGAACCTTCTTCCCAAAGGGAGTTGTAGATTTATGTTTTCTCTAGAAGTGTTCCTTTTGTTTGTGTTCAACATTCACACTGGATGTCATTGTGAACATTTGTGTCTCTGAGAATTGAACCTTTTGATCAGTTTTCGTAACCGTGTATTCTCACATCTTGCTACAAATAACGAGAAAAGCTAGCGACACTTAATTGATGTCAGGCATAGTGATCAATAAATTGATTTTTGATGACAGTGCTTCAACGAGCGTATTACCCACTAAGGTCTTCAGTCTCATTTCACCTCTCATTTTAGCGCGATGTATTCACTCATATTTGTAGGTGTATATTTTATGTTGTTAACCATTCCATACTTATAAATCTTATATGGGCTATTCTACAGGGACTGCATGACTTGATTCTGATCGTCTCCACCTCAAAATCTCTATGTGATAAGGTGCATAACGAATTTGGTGAAGTGAGTTTTGAGTTTACAGCTGAATATGAAGTGGTGAATCGATTAAGGTTTAAAAGCATCTGGAACGATAGAAGATTTACAACATTTAAAAGTGATTTTTCAGAAACTGAAGTGTATGTTTATGGGGTTTCCTGGATATGAAGAAGATCTGGATTGGGGTGAACAGAAGTATATCAATTTTCTAAAGATTCGGGCACAATTGATAAGAATATTAATTGAGGTAAATGCGAGGAACGCTTCCGTTAGTTTCTCTTCTACTTCTTCTTTCTTTAGCGATTAAAGTCAGTGTTCGAAAACGTGGAACAAGTACTGCCTGCCTTTCTTTATTCTATCGTCAAGTGTACTCGAAAACTTAGAAAAAAATCCTATTCTGATTATGTCATTTCAGACGTAGACCAAAGGTTAGTAGTAATCACCCCACGCAAAGCAATTCCGTAGTTTTTCAAAAGAAGAAGAGAATAAATAGCCAGCCCGGACAAATTGATGCGACTTAATTCTAGCGGTGATTCACACTAGATTCAAATTAAGGATACATCGATGACCATCGTCGAAAATCGTTGATCCTATTTGACTCGAACCAGCGAGATCCTGAAGAGGGGAATATCGCTAAAACATCAGATAGTAGAATAATAAGTTTCACCAACTTTATATTTGCTTATCAAGAAACCGGAGAGGCTGTTGTGTTAGCTCAGTATATCATTGTTTAATAGTTACTGTACTCTGTCCATCCGGAAGGGTAAGAGCAACGCATATAAATCAAGATTGAACACCATTGGAAGAATTTGGTTCTGTTCCAGTTTATCTTTGACAAATTAAATAATATATGTGAAAGCTCTGACGGAATTAGTGTCTACAGATTGTGTGGCGATATAATGTAGTCACTTTTTATTTACTGCCTATTCATTTTTCATCGCAGGGTATGGTGTGAAATTTATTCACAATGATGCTGAGATATTTGCAAAACTCCAGACCGCGGGTGTCTGCGGTGAGGATCGAGCACGCCATACCCTTCCGGGGACCAACATGTTTACCACCACACTATGTGGGTTCTTCCTTTCCCCTTTCTCTTAGCCTTATTTTAACCTATAGGTGCTATCAGCAATCACCGGCCAACGGGATTGGTCTGGGAAGCACAAGTCGGCATTAAACCCAGTTTAGCTGAAGCTGTAATAGAAATCACATGTAATCTTTTTTTAATTACCGCTTGTTCTTTCTCATTCTTTCCCTCATGGTATGGTGGTGAACACATTAGCCCCTGGAAGGGTAACAGATGGTTCGATCACCACCGCAGACACCAGCTGTCCGGAGTTTTGCAAGTATCATAACAACCATGTGGTTATAAGCGACGATAATAGGAACATCATCAAGCATTCAATGTACACTGGTGCAGAGCCGTTTAAATATGTGAGGTAGAGACCGTATGTGGTAATGCCATAATTTGAAAAGTGAAGCAATAATTTGAACGATAAAAATGTAAATTGTCCGAAATTGACCCATCTGTTATGGATGCATCATGTTCGGTCTACGGAACAACTCATAGGAGCTACCTATGTATAAAGTCACTATTTTTACAGCAATTTGCCGACCTCCGAGATATTGTGGGCTTAGTAAGGTGAGTGCATGTGGTCAAAACAAAGATCAATTTTCTAACATTGGGATACCTCTACCCCACAGCATGACACATTGGATATTGTAAAGTCGACAAAATATTTCTGTCATTTCTAGTTTATACTTTGACCAATTCTGAGCTTTGAAGAATTCTGTACGTTTCGTGCTTATCGAAGCTGATTCAACATGGTTCCGAGATCCGCTAGAGTTATTCATTAACGCTACGATGATTGACGACGCTGACATTGTAGTGCCGTCCAAAGGATACACGCAAAAGGTAACGAACTCTTGGGCAAATTGTACAGGAAATGGGATATGATTTTGGATAACTCACATGAATTCATCTTTACACAGATAATAAAAAGGATAAAACGTTCTGCGTTGATTAATCTCTGAAGGATATGCCAATCATTCAATTTATCAGTTGACAGGGGCGATCATGTGCATATCTGGCCCATAGAATTACTTGTGATGGCACACCGATGCTTAAGGTCAGTGCTATTATCCTCCCAGACAAGTCTGGTACCAATTTACCGGCGCTGGAGGGATGGAAGGGTTGGTTAGCCTTGCGCGTGGGTTCGAACAAAGAACCACCGCCTTTAACCGCTGGGCAGCATGCGTCCCTTTCACACATATAGTGCCAATAATCATTTAATCGTGCAAAAGTCACAGTAAAAAAATTTTCTGTGCTTATTATTGAAATTACCCGTGATTATTTTAGCATGTCAATCAAAGACGGGTTAAAGCTTTTTTTCCACTTCAGGGCGATGATTTGGCATTTAGTCCAATACTAGTGGAACCTACAAATACGTCGATCGCCGTTTTCGACGAAATTAATCGACGTCTTCTCGGAAATGATTCATTGTACGATCAGGTTGATTTCAATGTATCATACTCTCTTACTTAGAAACTGAAACGGTCCATTCTAGCATGTAGTGGTGTTCCGATCACTTCTTCCACTAGTTTTCTTATTGTAAAATCGTCCTCCGAAGGGGTAAGTATTCGGGTTCATGTGTGGATTCGTTCAGCTGCAGCTTGGACGTTAATAGTCTTCTCTCGTTCTTTGTACATATTTAATGCTAGAGGCATTTGATTTACACCACAATCCTTGGATAGCAATGCTAGCAGATCCATGGTCTTTTCCACAGGCATTCACAGGCTTTAGTGATCCGTAACTAGCTTAGCCGTTTTGCTCTAGGATTCCTTCAGTGCAGTCTGGCTGCCATTCTTGTCGTAGAAGTAAATTTTGTCGTACCGATTTACCGTTAACGGTATCTGAAACAAAGTAACAAGTGAATTCTGCTATATTTCGAAGCTGGAAGAAAAATAAGCATCAATAAAGTCGAAAATGGCATGTGATTAGTTTCTTTTTTCGTTTTTTCTTTTTTGAAAATTCCAATTTACATCAAATAATTGGTAACTTAGGAACCATACATGTATTTTAACTTCAGTTCTGAGGTAAAGAAAATTACAGCTGGTCCTTACCGTACCACTTTTTGCCAGAAATCTTAAATTTTTTGGTAGAAAATATGGATGAAGTAAGAGCTTTTAGGACGTGCTTAATGAATTGTGCTCAGTGCAGTACCACGGCGTTGTCTGTCGACGCTTCGAATACAGTGAAATCGCTGACGGGAAATGGTAGGACAATATCGTAGGAAGATGAATCTTTTCCCTTGTATATCCAAGAGAAATTGGCGGACAAGCTGACCTATCTTATGACCAGGAACAGGAAACATCTGGTTCATGAATGGCGAATTATACACTAGTTCACATTTTCAGGTTCCACCTTAATGATCGGGTGAAGAACAACATGAGACCATTCATAGTTAACAATAATTTCTACGTTGGACTTAAAAATAAGGAAACACGACAGGTATGGATCAAGAATCTCTAATTCTTCATTGGGATGAAATCACATGCCCCATTGGGTGACATGGCCGATGACTCGCCATAGTGGGAACTCATGGGTGGAGTGATCAGCGTTCCTCGTAATTCATTTGTATACGCCGAAGTTTTCCCTTTGTGGTGTTAAACCATTAGTGTCGTCACCCTGATCAATCGCGTATTTATCATTGATATCAGGAGTACCACGTAGACATTTGTTATGCATTCGACTCCAATAGTAGCAATGTAGAGATGATTGCGTGCATTTCTGGCCTATGCAGTGATTTCCGGTGGCTTAGCGATGTTAGCAAACCAGTGCTTCTATCTCTCTAAACAGGTTTACCTGTATCCGAACCAACACCTTCTGTTATCCTATCGTTGACCATTCATATACTCTTATTCTGGGATGGGCAATCTCCTGTATCACCTGTAGTCCCGCTGATCGTCGAGTAACTCGAGCAGGTGGCAATAAATCTTCCATTTTTTTGTCGCGTGCAAGAGTAGCCCAGTAGGTTCTGCTCGCATTAGGGACTCGTCGGGCATCATATCTTTCTTCAAGGCTCTTTGTGAAGAACTTTGACCATCGGGTCGGTGGTCTTCTCGCAGTACGTTTGACATTCCGAGGAATTCAGTCACTAACGGCTCTTGTCCATCGGTTGCCGTTCATACGCATTACGTGTCTGGCGCACTTTATCTTCAACTGTCTTGCGTATGGAACGGTATCTTTGACATCCCCGCTATATCCTCGACGCTCTTGAAAGCTCCTCATGAACGGCATCTTTGAATTTTGACCGTTGACGCAGATCGGAGCTTCGGATCCCATCCCTTACTTGTGTGGAGCGGGATACTCCTAGCATCGTCCTTTCGACTGCGGGTTCGATAACGCTGAGTGACCTTTCGTCCTGCTTACGCAGCGACCAGGTTCTTGACGCATACGTTAGGGCAGAAATTACTGTTGAGTCGAAGAGGTGGGCACGGAGTTGGGTGTGCTCTGTTTTCTTCACAACTTCTTCGATGCTCTTGAAAGCTCCCCAAGCCGCTCGTTTTCTTCTGCTCAACTCTGGAGCTAAGTTTTCATCATATTGATTTTCCAACCTAGATAGATATATAACTGGAGCATTCGGAGTCATGAACATCGCTTTTGTGAAATTTAGTCGGAGACTAACCTTTCTACAGGCTTTATCAAAGTCGGCAAGCATACGTTCCCCTTGGCTATTGTTTGGTGTTATAAGGACGATGTCATCAGCAAATCGAAGATAGTGTAATTGCCGACCGTCGATTTTCACTCCCATACTACCCACTTCCATTCAAATGTTCGCATAATGTTCTGGAGAGTGGCGGTAAATAATCTTGCCGAAATGGTATCACCTTGCCTAACCCATCTTCTGACGTCGATGTGAATATCGTTGTAGAATGGTGATATCTTCGTTGTGGAATTTTTGTACAGTTCACGAAGAATCTTTGTGCACTGAGTAGGAACTCCTTGACTATCAAGGGCTTCCATGACTGCTCCTATCTCAATTGAATCAAACGCCTTCTGTAAATCGATGAAAGTGAGACAGAGCGGTCTTTTGTACTCTCGCGATACTTCAAAGGGTCTCGTTATCGTGTAGATGTAGTCCATCGTACTATATCCTTTTTTGAAGCTCTGCTTTCTCACATGGCTGCGCTTCGTCCAGTATTCTGCCAGTTTTGTCTAGGACGACTTGAATGAATAGTCTGTAGACGAAAGACAGCAAGCAGATGGCGCGATAGTTGCCAATGTCGTGCAGATCACCCTTCTTGAACAATAACACGGTCATGCTGGTCTTCCACGGAGTAGGAACCTTGCATTCAGTCAGGTAACGTGTGAGGAGCCAAGCCACTGTGTTTACGAGCGTTGCCGTAATGGTCTTCAGGTGTTCTGGTGTTATCCTGTCCGGTCCTGGTGCTGTTCGATGTTTCACCGACGAAATGACATGTCGGATTTCGGAAGAGAGAGCCGGTGGTACAACATATCCATCCTTCTTCGTTTCATATGAGCGATGGAGAACGTGGCTATCAAAGAGATTTGAGTAGTATTCGTGAATGGTTTTCTCCACTTCCTTTCTACACGCTGTAACTGTTCCGTCTGGGCGTCGGAGTGCAATCATCTTCGTCTTGTAACTGGCGAAGCTTTGGTGAGCTTCGAGAATGTGTCTTCTAGCCTTTCCAGATTTAAACCTAGCTTCCGCTCTTCTCTCTTTAAAATCTTCCATTATTAGCTCTATTCATTGTTTTGCAAGTTCGGAAGTGAGTTGGCGGTTGCTTGCAGCTTGTACAGTTCTAATTTGGCCTGTCAGCTTGAGAGTTTTTGGAGACAGACGTCTCTTGATGACTTTCGAACTCTCAGCTTTCATAGCGCTAACGTCAAGATGTTGAATAATCCGATCGTATTCTTTATCGATGTAATCGACAGCGGCATCTTTCCAACAGCCGACTAATGAGTTGAATAAGTACCAGTTTACTGTGGTTCTAGGACTTCGGTTTTTGAATTTAGCGGCTTTTTCTTCCTTCTGCGAGAAACAGAATCTTACACGAAGAAGACGGTGGTCTGATCCCGTGTAGAATTTTAGGACAACAGCGACATCTGTTAGGCAAAGCATTCTGTTTACTATGATGTGGTCTATTTCGTTATGGTACTCTCCATTGGGAGGCTCCCACGTCTAGCGCTGAAGGTGAGGTTTCTTGAATTCCGAGTTACCATGGATTGTCTTGGTCGCCATGGTAAACTCAGACAGCCGCTCATCCCGGTCGTTCCATTCTAATCTGTGCGTCGCAATGTAACGTTTTTCAGACGTTCTTCTTGGTCCAGTCTTGGCGTTGAAATCTCCAATGATGACATTGAAGAATGTGTGGTCTTCTCTGTAGAACTTCTCCAAGTCCATATAAAACGCTTCGACTTCTTCTTCGTTATAGTTTGATATCGGCGCGTAAACGATGAAGATTGTCAAGGCCGGAATTGATCCACGTTTTTTAAATCGTCAATGTCCGATTTGGGTTGTAAGTTTCTCGAATGAATCAATATTCATGGACAAACTCGTGTTGACGAGAACGCCGACGATGCCGACTCCTCTACTGTCGCATGTTCCGAAGAACAGTTCTTCTCCAGTGTCGTAGACGGCGCTGAAAGGCTGCCATCTTCTCTTCTCGGCCAGGCCAATGACGTCGTACTTTATCCTTTTTGCTTGCATGAGCAAGTCTCCTATCGAGAGTTTCAATGCAAGTGTACGTGCATTGTAGGTACAGATCGTCACCTTAGTTCTTTGCAATCCAGATAGCTTCCATTGGCCTTGAGATTTTAGCAGCCTCTCCGTACTCATCCTACCCAACGCTGCCGGATTGGGGCTCTTTCGGTGTCAGGAGAATGAGACCTGTTTCTTTTACTGTGTTTAGCATTTTGATGCCCACGTATAGCATGTTGGGCTCTGAATGTGATGGCTGGGTATACTCACGAGTAACTTGCCAGTCTCTCCCAGAGTGGACATGGAGCTTATTTGTTGGAGGCGACTCCTGACCGCCTCCCAGATATTTCCCTGTCACTTGATTGCAGGCTTTTGGCCGAATCGTCTCATAGAATACAATCTGCATTAACTGGAACGCACCCACACACGTGTGCATGAATATGCCTCGTAAATACAGAATGTATGTGCCAAATCGGCTTAGCAGAAACAAGGAGTCCATCCCTTGGATCCACCTCCACCCCAGGTAAGCAAAGGTCACTTTTGATCCGCGATTAACCTCTTATCCGCCACCTGGGGTCGCCTCACGTATCCTCGCGACTAACCAACTCAAGATTCCTCATGTGAAGACCCTCCATGGATAGGCAATACCAGTTGTTTAATATCCACGTTGCGGAACTGAACCTCACGAATGTTTTACAATCTTTTACGTTATACTTGCTACAATCGTAATGTTTGGAACATGAAAAGTATTGTGTATATTTGAAGAAAATTTCAGGCTATAAATGGATTGTGGTTTCTTACGAAGAGCGACCACTGTTCAACTAGTAAAGTAGAGCGAGCACTAAGGAGCGCTATCGCCTAGAACTACGGAGAACGTCAACGGAATAAGTCGATGTCATTATTAATCTTATGCCACCTGTGATCACCTTATCCTTGAAGCAAGTACTCTTGTCGCTTTAGGGTGATATAGATAGTCTTATCGTTGTATTGATATAAGAGCAACGTTTACCAAGACTTTCAGCTGTTGTCAACCGCTGAACAGCAAAGTATCAGTGTAGACTCTATATGGTTTGTAAATTAGATCGAGACGATTTCTAGTGCGTACGAGGCAAGCGCCATAGTTACTTTCGAATGACAACTGAAGCGGGTACTGTCAAGCATTACAGTCTTCTCTTTATTGACTGATTATTCATATATCTGAATATTCGATGGTACAAAAACGGACTTTCTATGTGACGACAGTGTACATTTTGGTCTAGAGGACATTGATGTATATTGCATCTTAACTATGTGCAGTAATACATAAGTCGTTACCTGTCGTTATCCAAAGAGTGTTTCCACTTTAGAAATATCATTAGAAACATTTCTTGCCCATTAATCTTGACCAGAAGTTGTGATTTAGAAGTGGAAATATTTGAAACTGATTGCATAAATAAAAAAGCCAAAGCTTTCCGGGTTGATCATTCTCTGAAGGATGCACCATGCATTCGACTTTACCAAGTATCGTCAGAGGTGATTAAATGTGAATCTGGTCTACCGTTGTACCAAGGAAGTGCTGCTATTCTACTGGACAACTCTGGGACCGATTTACCGTCTTCAAAACGATGCAACGCTTGATGAACGCAAGGCGGAACATCGACACGAGGATCACGTGTGTACTGCAGGACACGTCTAACCACTGCGTTACCTGCACCACCACGAATTAGAACCATTTGGTAAGATTCGAATTTGCGATAACCTTTTCTGGGTACTTACGTGTTACCCACTGATCCGTTAAGTGTCTTGCCTTCCTATCAGCCAGTTTTTTGATCTAACCGCGCCATCAGCAATCATCGGTCAACGGGAGTGATCTGGGAAGTACAAATCAGTATTGAATCCAGTTAAGATGAGGCTATAGTCGAAACCAGAATGTATAACTTCTTACTTAGTGCCTATTAAACCCATTATTTTTTTTTCAGAAGGGGAAATTTTAAGTTTGAATCTAGCTTGAGGTCTGAGTTTTGCAATTACCTCAGCATCATATTCCTTGTATTTCAATAACAAGTTATACATCGCTATTTAAACATTTTACAACGTTTGTTAGATTTACTTGTAAAGATAAGGATAAGTGGAATGACTTTGTTTACACTAACGTGGCGCTTATATATATATATGTGAATACTGCACTGATATGCAATGCAGCACCTTGTGACGAATCTCAGTAACTCTCACTTCAATAACCTGACACATGGACGAAGACGCGAAGAGATCGGCACCAGCTCCTTTCAACAAGGCCAATGAGCTTTTAGACAGTAAATTCATCATGCATTGTAAGTTTATGCGAAAATTTAAGCGTTGTGCTTATTTTTATACACAGCACAGTGCTTAGAGGTGCCTTGCAATGCACAGGGTTCTTGATTCAATTCCGGCTTCGGGGAAACCAAGCCTTCGATCGCTCTGATGCCGATGAATTGGTATCAGGCTTGTTTCGGAGAAAAAAACGTCTACTTCATATTAGATTAGTAAAAAAAAGATAAAGCTTTCGGCGTTGATCAATCCTTGAGAGATGCGCCGTGCATTCGACTTCATTAAGTATCGTTGGACATGATTGAATGCATATTTGGCCTTTAAAATAACTCGCAATTGCCTACCGATGTATCGAGCCAGTGCTGCTATCCTACCAGAAAAGTCTGGTACCAATTTGCCGACCCCGGAGGGATGGAAGGCAAGGCTTCGTGGGCCATGGCTGCGGGATCGATTCGCGATCGCGTGTGTCGCAGGGTGCCTCCAACCACTGCTCCACCGATATAAGTAGATTCTAAGTAGGATAGGAACACTGGCTCAATATATCGCTAGGCCACTGTGAGTCATTGTAAAACCAGATATGCATTCAATCACCTTCAAACGATACTTAATGAAGTCGAATGCATGACGCATCCCTCAGGGATTGATCAACGCCGAGAGCTTTATACTTTTTAATTTTTAATCGATTGTTTGACCTTGCACTTCGGGATAAGCCATCAATTCCTCGAGGAACGACGAATTTGTTCTGGGATTAATCTGAGAGTATTAAATCCCTAATCTCCGATTGGATATGAACGCGCAATGGGTACCTCGGCGTGCTCTCGCAAGTCATTGTAAAGACTAGACATATTCGAAGATGGTATGAATGCAGCAGAATGCACTATGCATCCCTAAGAAGTCGACAAACAACAAAACCTTATCATTTATATTTTGCGTTTATCTGTATCGACACTTACAACGTCAACACTTTGAATCTATGAAGTTGTTTTACCTTCTTATAAATCTGTTAGTGTACACAGTAATGTGATAGAGTTTTTGAATGAGCTAAAGAATTATCAGGATTTCAAAAATTGATTAGCATTATATGCGTGGCGGGTGTATCAGTGATATCGAACGCCGTCATTCCACTTCAGATCGTCGTAGTGAACTGTCGGCTATCGTTGAGGGTTGTTTTGCCGGTATCACATTATTCTTTGGTGTCGTCGAATTGGTTTTACACCATGAGTACCTTTGCGGTTAGTGTTCTTGTCTTTTAACTGTCACTTCACTCTCTTTTCACTCAACCTTTTTACTGTATAGATTTCATGAGGGTTGCCGAACTTTTCAGGATACAGTTTAATATGCATCAGTTTGATGTTGTTTTGTCTATTTATAGAGTTTTACTTGGGAGTCATATATAACTGGTGAGTAGCACAGACAATGGTTCCACTTATACCGACTGAGAGTCATCAGTCGTTATTCTTCAACTTCGGCCTGCTTAAATACTGCAAATCACTAAACGGTACCTTTTGAAATTCCCGAACGAAATTGATTTCGGTCTTCAAGATATCAAGTAGTTTGAGAAAAAAGTCGAAATAACGGCTTTTTGCGTAGAAATAAGAAACGAACCTATAAACGTATTCTGTGGGACGCGAACGGCATACTCTATATCTACAACATAAACATTAATGGGATTTGTTAAATAGTGGTAGTGTGCTAACAACTTCGTTGCCTCAATGAAATCTTGTTTTATACGTGATTAAGACGAAACGAGGTTAGTATAAAAACTTTTATTCAGCGCCTTCGCCTTTTTCAGAACCTCATTGATCCCAGTCGATAGTCTGCAGCTGGTTGTTGTGGCGATTTAGGTGTTGATTAACCCATCGGTGGAATCTAGTGGAGTGAGAGCACGCTCGAATGGATGAATTCACTCAGCGGTGGCCTTTTATATAGAACGGAGTTGGTTAATTGCATCTTCCTGTAGATCTACTTAGGCGATCAGTACGTCCTGTAGTAGTCGACAATTCATTTGCCACTTTCATTAAACCTCGGTAACGATGGTCATCAACTTTCTATAGTACTAGGCTAATGAGGATCAGCTGTGGATCATCGACTCGGTTCAACGCCGCGCTGAGGAAGGAGTAGGGGCAGAAACGTTAACTGAATAATAGTTTATACCCACATCGTTTTGGCTGAATCGTGTACAAAATTACTAGCTGTTGAAACCGAAATTTAATATACGTGGTTTTTAAGACAACTGTTGCTTTCAACCTCTTCATTTAGTTAACCTGAAAACAATAGTCGCATATTTCTCCCTCTCTCTCTCGGCAATCGAATACAATCCTATCGCATAAGGCAACAATCCTTACAAACGAGTCGCTTTCTTTTCGGCTAGAGTGTAAAACTGATTCATTCCTGCAAAACTAAAATTTTATTTTTTCCAGAAATGATTGACTAGTACCGTTTCTGACTGATTAAGCTTGCATGAGATTGTCACAAAGCGTTATTATGGCAAACGTTCCGGTAAAACATGTCAATCCACTGGCTAGAAGCTAGCTCAAAGACACCCGCCACATTCCCCAGTTCTTTTATTTCTATCTTCGTTTTTCTGAACCCATTATGTGCTTTCTAAACCTACCATTTGCACCAATTCGAGTTGAATAAAGAGGAAAACTGCGCCATTCCACGTGAATTTAAGTTGGATACAATGAAGTTCTATGGGAACACCGTGCAAGCTTAAGAAACAGACAAAATGCTTGTTCTTTTCTAAATTAGGAAGAAAATGTGGTATAAATTTGAGACCAAACAAGAACCTAATAGGTCGACAGGCAATGGATTACAGCGCATTCAATTACGTTTTAAACGATGTTTTTCTTAAACTATGGTGAAAGCCGCAGACGATGAGAGGCATGTGTAGAGCAGTGGTTGCAGGCGCCCTGGAATACAGATGGAAACGATGCAGCGCCCCAGACTCATCAAGCCTGCCATATGGGGTCGACAAATTTATACCAGACTTCTCACGAATGATAGCACCACTCTCTTGATATATGGGTAGGCCACCGAGAGTCACTGTGTTGGTCAGGTATAGATTCAGTCACCTCTAACGATGCTTAGTAAAGTCGAAAGCATGGCCCATCTCTCAGCGACTGATCAACGCCAAGCGCGTTATCTTTTGTCCTTTTTATGGAAGATGCTGGAATAAAGTAGGAGTTGGTTGAAAATCTATTACCTCCAGTTGGCATGAGTTTCAATAATTTAGCTGGCCGCTCCTGATCTGTCATGCTGCGCAAGCATCTGGACTGTGTCTTTCGCTACTTGTTCTTATCATGTGCACAATGCTCTTTTCATTTCCCAGCAATGTAGCTGTGTTTTCATTCAGGTGAATAAGATTCGTATTCATATCTTGCTTGGATACTTGGACGGCCCTTCCTCACTGGTTGTGCGAGCTCCAGTATAGTATCCATTTTCGGAGTTTTGCTGGTTTAACTACTGTATTTCCGTGGAGTCTGGAGGTCAATCTAACCAAAGTCTGCCCCAGGTCGTCATCACCACAAGCAGTCGCATCCAGAGCGAGATTTGCCACTATGCGACTAGTTTGATACCAGGACGGTGGTGTATCCTGGTAATACTTTACTCGTAGATGGCCTTCTTGAAGGAAATACCGGACTCGTTCCTTTTCAGCTTGGGAGACCCAGCCGGGGGATGAATCTCCCCGCTGTACATCGCAGCCTGACATCCAGGAACACCTCCCAGTCACGATGAGGCGGCAAACGTTGGAACGCTTATTCATATCACTTACTATAATAGCAATATCTATGGCCGTTGTACAAAACAGTAATTGACTTTGCCAGAAAAACATATTCGAAGAAGTAATTCGTACTTTTCATCCGTTAATCATCACTTTCCCCTTACTGCATACTAGACACCGTAGCGTCCTTGTCAAAGTTCAGCGTGCCAACGTGACTAGGTGTTGATCCTGCGTGTCCAACAGACAATACGGAGCAGGTGCTTGTCCCTTGAAGGTTCGTTGAGTTGAGTGCAAGCTTGACAGTTGTATTTAGAACACTCGGACTGCGATGTACAGCGAGGGGATTCGTCCCCCGGCAGGGTCTCCCAAGCTGAGAGGTAGTCCGGCGTTTCTATCATGAAGTCTAAATAAGAGTCAACCAATACCAGGATCCGCTACCTCCTTGGTATTAAAGTTGCATGGTGGCGGATCTCGCTCTGATCCACAAAAGCTGCCACTACCCGTGGTGGTGAAAACCTGGGGCAGACTTTGGCCAAGGTGACCTCGGGATTCCAGGGAACTACAATGGCTTATCCAAAAGTCTCCTAAAAAATGGTGATTATGCTGGAGCCCGCACAACCATGAGGACGAGTCGTTTAAGTATGAAGTATCAAGTAATACGCATGGGAACGGTTTAGCACGGCCACCCTGGATTCCAGGGAAAACCGACTGGACCAGCGTTCAATGACATTGGTGAAGAAGTCGATAAACTCCTCAAACAGGAGCAGAAGACACAAACAAAAATGGTACGAAGACCTTCTTGGGTGGTGGATACGAGGAAACAAACTGAGTGCATGAATCGCTGGGATCGCGCAGTGTGATACATGTGACGGCTCGTCATATAGTAATGATAAGTAATAATAGGCTGGCGGACTAAAACGTCGGTGTTCTCCGTTTTCCTCGAGTTAGAATAGCTAAGTGAAGCAGCTCGTAGGCGCGACGAGGACTAATGGAGAACTTGCTAGAACGAGTTACTGGATTCCTCCCAGCGGTTTATCGCCTCATCGTTGGTGAGAGGCATTCCTGGGTGTCGGGGTTCGATGCACAGCGGAGGGATTCATCCTCCTGGAGGGGTCTCCCATGCTGAGAAGGAGTTCTGCGTTTCCATCAGGAAGCCTAGCTAAGAGTAAACCAATACCAGGATCCACTACTGTCCTGGTATTAAAGTTGCATGCTGGCAAATACCCCTCTGATGCACAAAGGCTGCAACTGCCTGTGGTGGTGATACGTTGGAGCAAACTTTGGCCAGGCTGACCTCGGAATTCCAGGAAACCACAATGGCTTAACCAACAAATCTCCGAAAAATGGAGATTATGCTGGGGCCCGTACAACCATTGAGGGCGTGCTGATCAAGTATCAAGTAAGTTACTGAATTATTAAAGGAGTTCCTGGCAATGCAACTGATACGAAGTTCTTTTTTTGCCGAATTTATTGCATTTCAACTTTGGTTATGCACTCATTCATCTTTCCATTCAAATTAAAGACAGGCGAGGAAGCTCGATTTCCTTTTATTTTGCTTCTTGCCGTCCTGAAGTTTTTGAGTAGTTCAGGTTAACAACAGGAATCGTGCTTGCCAGTGGTGTTATAGCAATGGTTCTTTTTGGAACGTTTGCTGTCAGTTCGTTTCACCGCGCAAGAGAGGTTATTATACCATTGTCAAGATTCTATGTAATATACAGCGTATCTAGTTTCTACTAGCACTACGCTTAACCTTCCATTCCTCATTTACCAGTGAGTTTTCTCACGCACGTTTTCACGCTTGTGAGCCTCCAACAGACATTGTATCTTTTCACTTTCAAAACCTGCATCAGAACATATCGTTGTTGGACCGAAATTTGGCGAAGAGATTTTCGTTTCCTTGCCTTCATGCATTAATGAGCGCTCCTACCCTCTTACCATTTGTATCCTCTATAGCTCTTTCTTCTTCTTTCCTTCTTTTTAGTTCTTTATTGTTGGTGAAGATATCCAGAGCCACCAAATGTATTTTGGCGTGACCGTGTTTGCCAGTCCTCGAGGCTCTCAATTGGGCGTGTGTGACGCAGTGGTCGGAGGCACCCTGCAACACACTCGTGGAATTGATCATCGCGCCAATGGCTCACCAAGCCTTCCATCCCTCCCGGGTCGGCAAATTGCTACCAGACTTCTGGTAGCATAGCAGCACTGGCTCGATACATCGGTAGGCCACCGCGAGTCATTTTAAAGACCTGATATGCACTCAATCACCTCCAAATGCTTAATGAAGTCGAATGCACGGCGCATCCCTCAGGGATTGATCAACGCCGAGAACTTTGTCCTTTTATAACCCTTTAAATTTCAGAGAGATTTCCAACAACATGGGGAAAGCTCAAAAAACCGACTTGCTATGAACTTCGGCATAAATCATCGATATATTTATTTATATGCCCTTAAGAAGTGGTCTTGTTGAGCTGATGCGAGGTTGGTATAGTGGTCGTTGTTATTATTATTATTATTATTATTATTTTTGTTGGTCGATTGCTGACGTTTCGGTGATTTATCCTTCCTTAAAGCCTGGACGTATTTAACACAACAACAGTTTAATAATTCGGTGCAAAAAACTAAAGTATTAATGAAGATCTAACATATAAATAAGCGCCGTATTGATCACGAACTGCTCACTTTTGTGTTGTAAGTGGGACTGGCTCACGTGTTGCTCACGTGGGATGACGTGTTAGACACACCCAGGTCGAAGCCTGATCGCGTGTGTTAGTGAGGTATTCGTCTTTCCGGTTCATCTTTGTGTTTTTGAAATTTATCCAAAACACCTCAAGAGCCTTGCGCGTAGGCGTTTTTATTCCTGCGCTAGGATCCGGACAATCACTTCAACGCTAAGCTTGGCGCCTTACTTCAAAATGACTTTTTTGCCGTGGGTGGACCTCAATCGTCATCCCATTTGACTAACATGCTGGCGGTCCACTCATAACAACACAGTGAGTAGTTTCTAATCAATATGACGTTTATTTGTATGCTAGATCTTCATTAATACTTCGGTTTTTTCCAACAAATTGTTAAGCTAATGTTGCATGACTAACAAGTCCCGCACGTAACATCACGGCTCTGAGGAAGGCGAAGTCGCCGTAACGTCAGCCATCGTTTAATAACATCAAAAACAACGACAACGAAGATCTGTACCAACCTCGCGTCAGCTTAAGATCAGTTTATAAGATCACATAATAAATAACCTAATGTCTTTTCATCAAGATGGCAGTAAACTATTGATCAAGGATCGAGGTTAATCGAATGTGGGCACTGGGAATTGCTACATAATGTTTTCTTCTAGTTATGGAACTTCGAAAATGGTCACGTTGAACACCTCAGACGTCTTCTTATCGATGCGTTGGAGACGATAGCGACGTATAGAATGGAGCAGCAGCAGCATCAGCAGCGTACCTTCACAAGCATTTCGTAGATGGGTTTGAATGAAAACTACCGTGGGAATTTGCGTCAAATCTTCAATTTAACCATTTCAAATGAACGTGTCTACTATTTTAATCATCTAAAGAAGAGTCGATAAGGAAATTTAATTTTGAATAAATATTGGAATACTTCGTCTTCAGTCAGATTTTTCTTTTTTTAACTTTTTAACTTTGAACTTTTTAAGTTGTCAAGTATCAGCATCAGTTGTGGTTCTATTAAATGACATCGTTAAGATATCACACTGACATGTAGATATTATTATCCTAATCGTTGTGAAAAAACCTACTGCTACCCCTGATCTCCTAAAAATTCTATCGCATAGTACATTAAGATTTCCCAACGGTTTCCAGCTTCATTGTGCCTGCGAGGTGTTCCCGGGTGTCAGGCTGCGATGTACAGCGGAAGGATTCATCTTTCGAGTAGGGTCTCCCAAGCTGAGAACAAGTCCGACGTTTTCATTTGGAAGCCCAGCTAAGAGTAAACCAATACCAGGATCCACCACCGCCCTGGTATCAAGCTAGTCGCATGGTGGCAAATCTCTCTCTGATCCACAAGCGCAGCGATTGCTGTGGTGGTGACGACATGGGGCAGACTGGCCAGGCTGTCCTCGGGATTCCAGGGAACCACAATGGCTTAACCAGCAAATCTCCGAAAAATGGAGATTATGCTGGGGTCCGTGCAACCAGTGAGGATAGGCCGTCCCATTATCCAGGTATCCAAGTAGTAATACATTAGGGAGTTCAGCTGTGAGTGAAAATTATTAGACCACGAAAGGCAACATAAGCGATTTGAACTCTTATAATATGATGGTTGTCAATACACATTTATAGCTAAATACATTAAACCAGAAGCATTTATCAATAATGGACTGAACCAGGAATAATTCATTGTAAATTCATTAAAGATTGCCGAAGTTTATACCCTCTATGAAGAATGAAGGGCAAAGCTTTCGGCGTTGGTCAACCCCTAAGAGATGCACTATGAATTCGACTGCATTCTTACCATTGTAGGAGTGATTGAATGCATAACAAAACCATACAACGCCGTACGGTGGCCTGCTGATCTATCAAGCAAGTGTTTTTATAATCTAACTCTAGTACCAATTTCTAAATCCATAAATGCTTGGTAGTATGGTAGTCAGAGTTTCCTTGCAATACACACGTGATCGCTGGTTCGACCCGGCGCCTCAGGCTCAGCAATCCTCTCATCCCTTTGAGGTAGAGAGATTAGCACCGGACTCGACCGTGTCCGAACTGCTCCTCCAAGTGGGAACGCTCTAACCAAACTATCTCAGGACTCAAGGCAGCGTTGACTCCGACCAACATCTAGCGATACTGATGAGGAAGACGACAATCCTCAAGCAGCACGTAAATCCAGACGTAAAATTTGGAAGGAAGATTATGGATGCGAGGGAGTGAATCGAATTCAAGAGTGCAGTGGACGTGAGCAACGCGATTGTGTGAAAAAAAAAGCGAAATTCTTATATTCACTGTACAAGTGCTTCAACTGCATGAGTTCCTACTCCTAAATAAATTCGACTACTCCTAGTCGCAAACGTTAGTATGTTCTATATAATTGCTGGATCTCAAATAATGCACAAATTGTTAGGAAAAGTAATATTTCGAAACCGACTTTCTTCGAACCTCGGTATCACTAATCAATATGTATTCTTTCTTTGATGAGCTTACACGAGGTTGATAATGATGTTTATTTTCGGCTAACGTTTCGACGTCTTCGTCTTCCTCAGAGCCGATTACCAATTTATCGACCATGCAGAGATGAAACGCCTAATGAACACGGAGCGAGGAATAGAAGGCAATGACCTCGTGTCTGTTATAGGGCACCTCTAACCACTGCGCTATGCGCACACCTTTCACATCATGTGATTCTAATTAATGCTATTATTTACCCGATCCTTCATCACATCTACTGTGGGGATTCTAGCAATTCCTACATTCCACTCGTTTTCCTCATCGACCACAGTGGCGTTCGAACATTTCGCCGGTTGTTTCAGCCGCTGTCTGAGGATTGTCTTCTTCGTTGTGTATGTTGTAGAACGCTGATCGAGCCGAACCTCCTTGAATTCTTGCAGATAACAGAGCTATGGCGTCCCCACTTAGATTGGGGAGAGCGTCGGAGTAGAACCATTATCGTGCTTACTTAGATGGACGATATCACTACCACTGCGCTACCAGCCTTCTCTAGCTTACGTTGCGGCCATTATCTCATACAATTTAATCAGACCATTCTCTAAAGGGCGCGTGTGGCGCAGTGGTCGGAAGCATCCTCCGACACACACATGGAATCAAATCTCGCGCGAATGGACCACCAAGCTTTCCATCTCTCCGGGTCCGCAAATTGGTACCAGACTTGTTTCGGAGAATAGCAGCACTGGCTTGATCCATAGGTAGGCCACCGCGAGTCATTGTAAAGGCCAGATATATATTCAATCACCTCCAACGATACTTAACGAATTCGAGTGCATAGCGCATTCCTCAGGAATTGATCGACGCCTAAAACACTACCCTTCATCATTTTTATTCTCCAAAGGAGATCATTTACCACGAAAACCGTATTCGTGTCTTTAGATGAGAGCACAAAACGTCCAGAAACACACACAAGCAAAGAGTGCCCATTGATCACTCGCCTCTAGACGATGAGTAAATGAAGGTCATCTGTTCTCATGAACACAAGAAACATCTGAAAGTATTCGACTGGAACATTTCTGGCTTGTCCACGGTGAATCACTCAAAAAGAGCGTTTAATAGTGCGCTCCACTGCAAATTTTTAAAATCGTTTGCGCGCGAAGTGCAGTACTCCATCTTGCAAAGTACATGTTTACTGTCAGCTTACTGTCTGCTCATTTCCAATTGTACGAATTGCTCATTTATTGATTACGTAGAAGGTTTAGGAGTAGGAAATGGTGTGATTGGTGACTTGGTTGTTTCAGAGCTTAAATTTTTTGTTCGGACTTTTCATGTGTAAAACTTTTTCAGGACATAATTAGACCATCTTCAATTCAGGAAGTTTTGTGCACTTCTTCAACGCCTTAGAATTCTAGGTCCTCAGTATGTGACATTATTTAGCGTTTTCGTAATATTTCAGTAAAGCCTATGTCGCTATACGACTCGTCGCTACTCGACCAATTTCTGCCTCAGTACTATAAACGAATATTTCCGTTTAAGCCATATGTAAAATGGTTGTGCTACAATCGAAGTAGGTTTCGTTGAAAACTCTGCTCAGAATTAGGTCCTATTTTTCTGCTATTATTTATTCAATCTGTTTTCTGTCTCCCTCCGAACGGTTTACCGCCTCATCGTGGCTGGGAGGTGTTCGTGGTTGCCGAGCTACAGCGAGGGTATTCATCCCACAAGCAGGGTCTCCCAAGCTGAGAACGAGTCCGGCGTTTTCATCTAGAAGCCCAGCCAAGATTAAACCAATACCAGGATTCATTCATCACCTCTCCCATCCCTCTGGGATCGGGAAATTGTTGCCAGACTTGTTTGGGACAAGCTGGGTTTTCCCATTCCACGCGGGAGCGTCCCAGCACGGCTATTGCAAGATTTCAGAGATCATCGACTCGACCAGCGTTCAACGACATTGGTGACGAAGATGAAAGAAAATCCTCAAGTAGCAGATGAATCCATACATGAAAAAGATAGAAAAGCTTCATGGATGATAGATGTAAGGAAACGAGTCGAATGCAATAACTGCTGGGTTCAAGATGTGAAGACGGTCGTTTAGAAGAAAAAATTACTGCAATATCGCATTTATCATCTGGAAAGCTGTAAATTATCCACTGATTGGATCAGGTGCACTAGAAACCCAATTCGTCCGCTTAGAACCCTTCATTTACTGGTTTTACCGTTTTTGGGGAAAGGGCACTGTCGCATAAATTGTCTTCCCAAAGTAGATGCTGAGCGCTTGTTCGAAGCGACTTCAATGACTTGGTTGCAGGCCTTCGACAGAATAAACGTGTAGCGGTTATTCGGCGTACACATGAAATGCGACTTTATACATAGAGACAATTGCTTGTCTAAGAAAAGTACAAGGCAGCGGCATTACCTCGATTCCTTCTTAGGGAGCGTGATCGCTTTGGACCTCCATTTAATGCCCTGTTCCTCTAAGTGGGGATACGCCAAATGGCTTAGCCACGAACCAGCGCAATGCCTGTCACATGAAGAGGTTTCGTGACCCAAACGAAGGAGAAGTTTTAAACAATTGATTTTTAAGGTTAACTTATATAGTGCAGTAGTTCTATGTGGCTTTTCAATTATTCGAAGTATGAGATTTTGTTTCAGAACCTGAGGAGTACTTTGCGAAACGTGAGTTTGCATTCATTTTGGAGGGAGATGTGCACCTTCGTTATCGTAGTTTCGATAATCAGGCCGAATTCGAAAATGAGTTGTGCAAGATCAGTCCTCATAAGCTGGATATTGGAGCGTTCTATTCGCATAAGGTTTGTGAATCCAGCTAGATATCAAAGAACATTGTGCACCAGTGATGTTCTCATAAGTGTGTGCTTTTTTATCTTCCTCTGCTTCTTCTTAACTTTGTTGATTTTAAGTAGGTTTATTCTTTTTTTCAGCCCAAGGACAATAAGAAACATTCAGATTTCAAGGCACTTGAGAGGGAACTTGTCTTCGACATCGATCTAACTGATTATGGCAGTGTTCGAAAGTGCTGCTCGTGGGTGCCATTGGTTTATTAGTACATGGTTTACGTCTTCGATTAAGGTTGTTACTTCAGGATTTGTAGTATCAGATTTCAGGGAAGCAAAAGTATGTGAAAAGTGTTGGCGTTTCATTTCCGTTGCCGTTCAAGTGCTTGATAAACTACTAGAAGGTGATTCTACTTGTGCACCTGGTTCCAATATTCGTAAAAACCCGTATATTCTACTTTAGAGCATTTTGGATTCACAGCACGAATGTGGGTGTTTTCCGGTCGACGTGGTGTGCATTGTTGGGTCGGGGACGAAAAAGCAAGGAAGTTAACAAATGCTGGACGTTCTGCAGTTGCTGAGTATCTATCTCTGATCGTAGTGAGTTCATGACGGGGTCATTTTAGTCCGCATAGTCTAATTTTCGTTTCTTTATCTGATATTTTAATGAACAAGGATCAAAATTCATTATTGTGTTGAGAGAAAATCCGCACGACTACTTTCATTGTGTTCGAAATTATCCTTTTAAACATGGGTCAAACCAATCAATATAAAATCGACTTGTAACTTGAAACATTGTTTTTACAAAAGTACATTTGATCCTATAGCGCAGTGGTCGGAGGCGCCCTGTAATACCCATGGAATCGATCTCCGAATCCCTCCCCAGCAAGCCCTCTATCCTTCCGGAGTCGGCAAATTGATACCATACTCGTCCCAGTAGCACGGCATCACTGACTCGATACATGGATAGCCCACCGCAAGTCATTGTGGAGGCCAGATATGCATTCAGTCCCCTCCAAGGAAGCTTAAAGAAGTTGGTTGCATAGCGCACTCTCAGAAAATGATCAACGTCGACAGCTTTTGGTCTTTTTATATTTGGTCTTTTAGGGTGAAAAGCTCGACCTATATGGCAGTCGATTGAGCATAGCAAAAAGAATGCTGCCCGTCCATCCCATAGTTGAGACTGCTTATCGAGTTGCAATGGACTCTGGAGAAGTGGACAAAATGGTCTGTTTCTACGAGTTATTATATGATTAGTGTTTCGAAGTGCTGTATCTTTAATTAGAATCCGAACTGAGTATTAGTTCTACTACTATCTCATAACGTTTTGATCAGGTTTTGGAGCAGGGATGGCTAGAACTCGAGGCAGCACTCTCAATCCTGAAACATTGCGAAGATCCTGAACTAAGGGCCACTCTTCATTCCCAGTTCGAAGAGTGGGTAGCGTCTCTAGTAACGTTCACTACATCAGCAAAAGTTGTTCATTGTCACTTACCACTTTTATGCGTATTTTATTTCTTAGAGTTGACAGTGCTGATAAACGATGGCAACTTTTGAAGCGTCGGTTTGATGAACAATATCGATTGGAAATGAGACGTACGAACCAAATTATTCCAATGGTGGGCGTTTCGTTATTTGAATCGAGTTTTTAAAACGAATTTATCTTAGTACTTACTTGGATGGCCGTCTTGACTAAGTGTACGGGCCCCAGTATAATTTATACTTTTTGAGTTTTGCTGGTTTAACCATTGTGGTTCTCTGGAGTCCCGAGATCAGCCTGGTCAAAGTCTGCCCAGGTCGTCGCCACTACAGGGGACCCCGCTTTTGTGAATTAGAGGGAGATTTGCCACCATGCGACTAATTTGGTACCAAGGCGGTGGTGGATCCTGGTATTGGTTTACTCTTAGCTCGTCATCCTTATGGAAATGCCGGGCTTCTTCTCATCTTGGGAGACCATGCCAGGGGATGGATCCTTCACTGTACGTCGCAGTCTGACACCGAGAAGCAGTTTGGCAGCATATTTAGGGTTGCTAAAGGACGAATGGACATGGATAAGTATTTCTAAGTTGGAAGTAGATGGAGTTTTTTAGATCAATGTCGTAGGGCCGTTGTAACCTTCTAGCTTGAATCGCATTTTGTTCTACGCAGTAGTTTCCCAGGTTTACCTTAAATACTGTTTAGGTAACAAGCGATCTTGGTAAAAATTTCCTTCGTTGGTTCGTCTTATGGCATACGTACCCTCGTTTGGATGTCAATGTATCCACAGGTTATCATATTTAAAATTTAAAGTAATATCAAAATAGAAGTAGCTTAGTAGTCAAAAGAACGAATATACTGGCAATTTTAAAAACTGTTTAGGACTAAATCATCTGCTTAAGTCGCCGTTTTGTATACACCCGAAAACGGGGAATGTTGCCGTCCCTCTTGATGTGGGCAAAATTAGTCAGTTTGACGTATCAACGTGTCCACGTATCGAGTGAGTTCATAATTCAGACTTTCAATTCCGTTGACAGATTGATTTATTTTTTCTTCTGTGAGATTTTTGCATGATAATATAAGAGGTTGAAATCTTCCTTCTTTGTTTAAAGGATATGTTATGCGAATCAAAATTCTTCATTATAAAATCTTCCAAGGATTTTTGACATTTGCTGAGGTTGTAGAGTCTTGTGCAGAGATGCATCATGAGGTCCGTTTGGGCTATTGACGAGTATTGTTCTTGGGTTTGCTCGTAGCCTCATCATATTCCTGTATTTTGAATCTCTGCGAGCACAACTTGTTTTTCGATGTTTGTGCTGGGAGTCGTTGGTTTAGGTGACATAGTTGACTGTTTGACTCTGAAAATATGCCACTCGTCATCCCTCCATGCACTAGTAAGAATTCAGTGGAACAAAAAGTGCATGAATGAATCTAATATTTATTTTTGCTTCACTCATGTTTTTTTCCCTCAAGCTATTTAAAAGAGTTGCAGGGTCACAATGTTCTAACTTTTGTTTTATACTCATTCTTTTCTTTCGCAGGACCATTATGTGAAATGCATCCTTCTGGATGCTGAGATATGAGCAGAACTCGGAGCTTCTGATAGGCTTCGAATCGGCGATTATCCCTATGGAAGGCTGACATGGTATCCAACACAGCAATCGAGGCCCGTGCTTTGCTATTCTGCATGCTGTGTTTTCGCTCGGTGGCTGTTTTACGGGTGATTGGTCGTGCTACCGATAGTGTAAAAATGTGATTGAAAATAAGACAACACGAAAGCCTCGGTCAGTGCAGTGAGTAACACGTGTCTTCGGTAAGGGTGATCACGGATTCGAAGTCACTGTGAGGTTCCCTTTTAGTTCTGGTATCTTTTGACAGTCACCCAGGCGTTTTACTGTTGAGTCATTCTTAATAAGTCTGTTCTGTTATGAACGCACTTTGTTCAGGTATTCTTGCCATGCATCTTCCTTATGATACAGGGCTAGGTTCTTTCCAGCTTATTGATGAATCTGATCCTTCTAGCCCTTCACAAAATCATTGCTACTTAAGACCTAAGTAGCATCATCTACCTTCATCCTAAAAATCATTCAATCTCTGCTTAAAAATTCTTAGTGGTTCGTGGAATGTTTTGTTTTCCTCAATGAACTGTGTTCTTGATTTAGCACCCTGATCAACGAATTATCGAAAGTCTTGGTAGAAGAACATGTAAAAGAAAATCGGAAGCTACTAGGTCAGTTCATATGCTTTGCAAGCTAAAAGTCTTCCATTTCTAACGCTGTGTATGTCAATGTTTTCGTCTTTGCCTGCTTTGTATGAATGTGGTCATGAAAATATCTACTTCAGGTTACAAACACACGTCGTTGGCACCATATGTTGAGAACTTAGAAAAGTTTGTAGAGCTTGCTGCACTAGCCTGATTAACTTTGTTGGATTTACCCATAGTTGTTGGAACTAAGTTCTTTTAATCTTCATAATGTTGTTTATGTTCTGATCGTCATGGAAGGAAAGGTAAATATTGTTTATTACCATGTGACCAACACTGGATCAATTTCATTGATGGGGTTGTTTTCGTTTTGAAGCATCTATGGTTTGTTTCCTCAGAATATGTGTTGGATAACTGCACAATTCTACGTCTCGTTGTGCTCTATTTTATATATATATATATATATATATATATATATATATATATATATACTTATACTTATACGTATATATACATATAAACGTATACATATACGTGTATATATAAATATATGTGAAGATTTCACGGATTAATTCTTTCTACTTCTGTTCAACAAACACGAGTTGTTATTTTATTTCTTTATTTACGTACAAGCTGACGTTTCGGCGGATTTCGCCTTCCTCGGAGCCTGGAGAGGTCAAGTTGACTGCAATCTATATGGCCAAACATCTCCATAACCAAGCAGAAAATGCTGAACCAAAACTTCAAACACATTGAACACAGAGTTTTTGCACACTCACCGCTTTCTATGAGCCTACCACTAAATATGTCACGTGGAGACCAACCGCACAGAATTCACACGGAATCGTATTTTGCCCATCTCATCAAAATAACAGGCTTGTATACTGCTCAATATCACGTGTGATAATCAACCATTCTTCTCTGCGGTTCATTTTCTGATTTCTGGAATTAATTAAGAGCGCCTGGAGAGTCTTGCGCGCTTGTGTTCTCGATTCTTGCGCGACTTCAAAATTCTCCCCGTTATGTCTCTGCGTCCTATCCGTGCCTAGTGGAGTATTTGGTTCACGTTTGCCGACTAGGTGTTCATGCTTTTATACGCACGTAGAGTGGTCTATCTATTTCGCCAACGTATTCGTCCCCGCACGCTTTACAAGAGATCAGATAGACTGTACCCGAACTCATGCAGTCACCGTCTCTACCGTTAGGGCAAGTAATTCAATATTGCGTTGCACATGGACGTATAGGCGGTTACGAACTAGCTGGCGTCTTAGATTACTTGGTGGAATTTCAATTATCGTTACTGAATTCTCTAAACAGCGTTTTATAGCTGCACTTACTTCATTTGAAATGAAGGGCAGTATAAACGGGAGGTTATTGTCGCTAGAGTTATCGTTAGGGTACCTGTGGTTTCCCCTACACCTATCTCGAGCTACAGTTTCGTAGCCATTAAAAATGGCTATTTGGCCATGTTCTGTGGAAAATGGGCATGCCATGTTCCGGTACTCCTCTCTCTGTTGTCTTCCTGTGCACACGCTGGTAGCTGTTCGAAACATGTTTCTCACAAGCGCCATTTTCGTGTGAGAGGAGTGAGGACGGAGGTAATGAACCAAGATGTCTTTACTACGTGGCTTTCAATACCATTTCGTAATGTAGCCGTTTTCTGATAGGTTAATTTGCACGTTCAGGAATGGAAGCCCGTTTTCTTTTGGTTTCTCTCGTGTGAATTTAATATACTCTGACTGTTCGTTCAACAACTCGAAACATCTGTCAATTTCTTCTTGTGTTGAACAAATGACCAAGCAGTCATCTGCATATCTAGAGTAGAGTAACGGACCGAGGTCGATTACTGGCGCTTCCATCTTATATGAATGCAATGGCAAGGCTTGGTACCAGTCGTTGTCCCATTGCCACCCCTCTCATTTCTGCCAAATACCTCCCGGACCATCTGAAGATTGAGCAGTTTAGGCACTCCTTTAAGAGTGTCATCAACTTCTGGATCGAGAAGCCGTACATGTTTATTGCTCCTTCGTGTTGTATAAGGAGCTCAAGGGTGGCTTTCATAGCGGAGTCATTCGACACGTTCGTGTAGAGGGCAGTGACGTCGAGGGACTCCACCACGTACGCGCTGTTGCTTCGCGCGTTACGTAGACGATCCAGGAACACTTGGGTGTTCTTTAGATGAGCTGGAACGTACTTCAACAACTGAATAAGTAGTAGGGTTATTAACCCCGTTATTCTATCCGTTGGCTCGTCCACGCAGCTAATGATATAGGTCTAACCTTAAATAACGATGGATCGGTAGACACGAGATCATCGCTGGATGCCAACTTATCGGTTTTGATAAGTAAGTACAGGACGGGACATGTTGGTAAGTCGATTTTGAGATGAGAAATAACTGATGGTTTTAACCCGGCCGCTCTTGTCACTTTAACCCATTCGTTGTTTAACTTTCGGTATTGACTTTTAAATTCTTTCTCAGACGACGGACGATAAAGGGAAGCATCTTCAAGGTGCTTTTCCGTTATCTCAACATCTAACTGATGGGGAATTACAACGAACTCTCCACCCTTATCACTAACCGATAGTCCTATGTTTTTTGATCTTATCGCTCTCGTACCTCCCGCATACCACGTTTTTGTATTTCAGTGAGGTTAGCGCGACAGTGATTAAGGACTTTGAAAGCTTCATTCGTAAACATCCGAAATTTAACATCAACTTCATTACTGGGCTCTTGTTGTCTAAAGAACGGTTGAGGAAATTTCACGGTTTATTTTACAAACTACAGCCGCATTCATCGTCTCCGAACGTTTAGAAAATCGAGTGTAGTTGATTGCATTGAGATTCTTTAAGGTTGGTCGAGGTCTAAAAGTTTGTTGTTTTCTTGCCTGAAGTGTACATGAGAAATAGACTTGAAGCCTACATAACGAATTTTCTTTGCATCAGTGCAGAAAATCATGGTACTTTTGAAAAGAAACCCGCCACCTACGGTGTATTTCTTATTCATAGGCATTTTGAACTCGAATTGACACACTCTATCGCCTTTAACACAGAACTAACCAGTCTTGTTGTTTTGAAAATTCAGAGCATTAGTTTCTCACTTATCATTCCATTTGCCCCGAAAAAGTAGTGCTTTTACTGTTTCTGATTTTCACAATGAAGTGGAGAGCTTTGAAGATATGTTGGAATCGCTGACCTCTCAAAGCTTCTTATAGGTGCATTAGCATTACATAGTTCTATCGCTATGAAGAGAAAAAAAAAAGGATTTTATAAGCAGCATATCTTTTGTTATCGAAGTCTTCGCGTCATAACACTGCTTTTCCTAAGGTTTTTTTTGTTTAGCATATTGTTAGTTTTGATTGCGTAATTGTATTCGGACGCATGTACATGGATATGATTGATTCAAAGATTGACTCTCTTTTACATCTGCTAAAGCATATTGTCGTTTTTACTACTTCTCGAATTACAAACGTATCAACAAGTAAAGAACATCGATCCTCTGATGTTGGAAATGTTTTCCCATCAAGGAAACCTACATATTAGTAGATTCTGCTGGGAACATAGTGCAGTACACATGCATGTACCCAAGTTCATTAACAACTGGAAATTCCGAATCTTATACGAACATCATGAGGATAAAAGATAAAAAAGGGTAAAGCTTTCAGCATTGATCAATCCCTGAGGGATGCGCCATGCATTCACCTTCACTCAGCATCGTTGGAGGTAATTGGATGCACATGCGGCCTTTACAATGACTCGCGGTGGCCTACCGATGTGTCGAGCCAATGCTGCTATCCTCCCTGACAAGTCTGGGACCAGTTTACAGAACCCGTAGGGATGGAGGTTTTGGTGAGCCTTGGGCTCGCCCTACACGCGCACCTATCGTGAGGTGGGGGGCCACGTAGTATCATGAGGATATTTTATGCTGTTCTTTTTCTAGTTCGGTTATCTTCGTTTTCCTTTAATTATGCTGATCTCCACACACCTAATATGTGCTATACCTCCAGTGCTTCCCTTATTAATGTCATTTTCTTTATTTTTAATGGGATTATGTCCTTAATAAATGGAAGAGCTGTGATCCGTTTTGTGGAACCGTATGCCCGATATCACGATCTCGGATATCAGTGAGATTTAGCGTCACTATTGTAACGGCAGTCACATTCGTACTGGAGTCTTAGTGTAGGAGGGTCACAGTGGGGAATTACAACGTCCACTGCTCAACGCGATGATATGGATTCCTGCACGACATGTGATCTTGATATGAATCACAATCACTCGGGGCTCGTCGACGGGACAGCTGTTGAGCGTCAGCGGTGATGTGGTACTGCCTCCACCATAATTATGCTGGACACGATGGCTCACAGTTATCGCGCTCACTTATTATTACATTTCTTTCATTTAGCCTGCATAATTCTTCCCCACCGATGTTGTATTATTGAATTCTCTTCTTGCCTGTGAAACGTTGCGAAACCACACTCATACAGTTATCTATTTCTCAAAAGACCGACTTTCTATAAATCTTGGCATAAATAACTGGTCTATGTGAATCTTACGAACTGCCTTGTTGAGCTAATGCGAGCTTGGTATCATTTGCTGTTGTCCTTGTGGTTCGATGGCTGACGTTTCGCTTACTTCGCCTTCCTCAGGACCTGAACGTGTTTAATGCAAGGCTGTCCATATACGTCTTTGGATTGTTCTGCTTACCTTCGTTTTTTTCGGAGCCACTGATATTGTTTGTACACGCCGACGTTAAGTGAAAGACGATTTGATAAAATGCTATCCACATAATTTAGTGAGTTATTTGTAGTATTAGTGGGGACCTACGAGCACCACTTTGTTTAAAAACTATCCATCGTTTTCTAATGTGTGAGACCACCCATAAGTTGCTGATATAGGATGACGAGTGACCACCCAGATCTAAAAGTCCATCTGAGAAAAGTCGCCAGGTCACGTCTGATATTGAGAGGCATTCGTCTTTTCAGTTCATCTTTGGACTTTTGAAATTTATCCAAAACGCTTCGAGAGTCTTGTACGTTGGTGTTTTTGATTCTCAAAATCAACGCCGTTTTGCCTTTGCATAACAATTGTACCTATAAGGGAATCTTCTTAAGTTTTAAGCTTCCGCCTAGATGTTTTTGATGCGCACACAAGGTGGTCTATGTACCCGTTTCCCCAATGCATTCTTCACTGTATGCCTTACATGAGATTAAGTGTATTGTAGCTGAACTTTTGCAGTCCTCATCTCTGCCTTACACAAGTTTCATAGCTGCACAAACGGGCTACGCACTAATTAGCGACGTAGGGTGCTAGGTTGGACGTCAATAACTACCACAGAGTTTTCAAGAGCATTTCTTTTGAGGCATCTCTTAATAGCCTTACTTATTTCGTTTAATATGAAGGGTACCTTGAAAGCGGTTTAATTTACGTTTGAAACATTGTTTTGGGATATAACCCTACCTTTTGAGCTGGCAATTTTTCACTTTGAAAACCTATTTCAGCGTTGAAGTTGTGTTAATCGCGATTCTAAGAAAAGTCGTAAATTTTGCAAGCTTTATGATTTCGTTATTATGTGCTGATATTAACTATTAATGTATAGGATTGACCAATTTTTTCACACGCTGGTTACTTCTGCGGAGTTCACACTAAAGACACATTAGCCTTGATGTTTGGCAGCACCGAAGAACCTAAAAGCTTACGAAAACCAACGTTTAGGGATGCTAAGAAAATCCTTGAACAGTTATTTACTGTGGCCTTAATGAGCTGATACGAGGTTGTTAACATCACCAGTTACTCCGTTTATTTCACAATGGGCAACTTATCGACGAAATCCGTCCTCTTGAGAGCTATTTTCTGTTACGTCTACTTTTTAATGAGTTAGGAATAACCCCACGGAGTTCACATAGAATGAGGATGAGCTTTCAGTGTTGGGAATGTTTGAGGAATAACAGAGCAGAGACCGGATAATGATTCCGATTATGTGATTTGAGAGTGATTTCAAGAGGAATTCTCTATCATCGATAAAGAGGAAATATGGTGTTACGAGTTTGGTCAAAAACCATTAAACACTATCGCATTGGTTCCATAGGCTTCTGATAGTGACTGTTTGGTACTGATGATATATTATTACTTGTACTTTCCAAAGTTCTTCTAAGAAATACTTTATTGATTTTCCATATTGTGGTGCTATCACTATTTGGTGTTTTACATATCTTGTGGCGTATCCAGAAAAGACGAATAAATAAATCTTTTTGGTTGTACGCCGTAGTTAACATAAAATGCGGTATTAAGATGAATTAAGAGACAAGTATGAGAAACTTCAGTTACAGTATTTTGGTTCTTTAGGTTACCCATGTTCACAAGTCGTACCATCACGGGTACGGTTTCCATTGGAGTGATTCTTGTGATTTTCTTTCTTTTTTTTCGAGAGTCTTGAAATAGTGGTGAAATGTTCCGAGGTTGTAACCGCAGGAAGTTGCTCACCTTGTGGAAGGGAAGCACGTTATCTCGTAAATGAATTCCTTCCATGGCAGAGAGAAGCCCTAACATCAGTTGGCATTAGTAAGTCATACGGTTATTTTTAGCCTAGAATTCGGGAGAAAATGTCGGTCTCCTGATCAGCTTGAATGGTCCTGCCATGGACGAATGATTAAGCACTTCCTGTATATCGCAGTTCGGCACTTATCCCCTCCCAGCGGCGAGAAGGTGAACCATATTGTTAACACATTTGAAACAAGTCCTAATCATTCACCGTTGAGGAGTGTACCTCTGTCAGGGCAAATATTACATCCTCATCATCAATAGTTTTTTATTTTATTGTGTGTGGGGAAATCACGAACGATCGCTGGGGAGCTTCCATAAACATGCAAACAATCTGTTATTTCAACATGTGAACAATGGCTGTTCTTGGTTGACGCCCGACTAGACATCTGAAATAGTTAGGCGGTTGATTTAATACAATCAAATGTCGCAGAAGAAATTTGTGCTGCAAAAGAAAGAACAGGACGATAATGAGTCGGAATCGGTGCAACCGTCGGTGCACCGCGATTATGTTATGTTTAAGTAACAACTCCTATCTGGGTATTTTTTCAAAGTCCAGAATCCCCGTGCTTTCATATCCTGATGAACGTATAGATGCTTAAAATAACCCCTATTCACATGTAATACTGTTGATACTTCTTACATTTGTTTTGTTGTCATGAAACCGTCGTATCATAGTAGTTTTAGGGTTCGCAAATGAGTTCGGGTGACATCCCAATGTGCCGCCGCCTCTCGTCATTGATATGTTGGATGCTACGCGTCCATGATTTATCCTGGAATCCCAAAATAGACATGGTGTAGCGGACCCCACATCTTCTTAGAGGGAACTTTGTTTTCAGTCGACTGGAATTCTTCCAGGTCACCGTTGAGTGCCGTAATGCTGACAAATCTTGTGAATGGCCGATGAACCGTTATAGGATAGCGTAACAAGTTCAATCCGATTCTAATGAATTACTGTCTTAGAAATCTGAACTACCTTGATTCTCTAATATGTTGGAGATGACTCGAAAGCGTTTTCTTTCGATGGTCATGCTCGAAGATCTCTAAGGCTAAAGAAGCTATGTTTATAAATGTCAGAAATTCACAGTGCTTACTTGAAAAACCCGTCTTCACAAATCGTGCGGCTGTGGCATAATCTTCAGTTGACTAGTAATGTGCTGGGCCAGTAAGATCCTCGAAAACCATTCCACAGTGTTCCCATGTTGTCATCACGTGACAGCTAATGACCAGTTTACGGTTTGAGTGGCTGTGATTTTTTACAGTTACTCTTAGCAGAGCTTCCATGTCGAAATTCCAAACTTCTCAGCTTAGGAGGCTCTGGTTGAAGAAGACTCGCGCTCTACGTCTCATTTCGACGCAAGAGGCCAGTGTGGGAAGGCACAATGAGGCAGTAAACTACTCGAGATCCACATTACTAGTATAGCAGACTAAGTTTATGAAGTTGTTTACTCGAAATTCTATACAACACATTGATTGATGGATGCCTTGGCGCCTCACGGGAACAACAAAGTAGAGAACCTACGCTAGCTCCACTGATCCTCTAGCCGTGTTTTCGTGCATGACCTAGCCACATTTCCTGAATCTCGGTGCCAAATCGTCTTCTTATAAATATTTTTGAGCGTTTACGAAATTCGCATCTCAAACATGAATACGTTTTGACCAGAGATGAAAAGTATTTCGGCCTGTTCGATGGTCCAACTAGGATATCATCCATGAGCACATGCTGTGACCGGCAGTTAAATGTTTTTCTAGTTTATTGGACATTGATCGCAATCGTCGACAAGCTCCCTCTGTCACGTACAGTGTTGTCTTCACCATTACTAACATATTGCGGTAATCGTTTCAAGCTTCTCTGGATAGCTTCCGTGTTTCTGATCTCAAAACAACCATAAGACGATTGGGAATTTATCCAGGAATATCTCTTTGTCGAATTATTCTCCACTTATGTCCTCTTTTCAGATGAACAATTTAGAAACTGCTTAAAGGATAAAGGATAAAGCTTTTGGCGTTGATCAATCCCTAAGGGATGCGCTATGCATTCTACTTCATTAAGTATCGTTGGAGGTGATTGAATGCATATCTGGCTTTTACAATGATTCGCGGTGGCCTACCGATGTAACGAGCCAGTGCTGCTATCCTCCCAGACAAGTCTGGTACCAATTTGTCGACACCAGAGGGATGGAAGGCTTGTTAGGCCATGGACGCGGGGATTAATTCCACGCGCCCTAGAAACTGCTTAGGACGCAAAAGTATCCCCCCTATGGTCCTAGAAAGAATTGTGCCACTGTTTCTTTCGGAACACCTCACTACGGCATTCTGCATGAGACCATATACTCGGACTTGATCATCTATATCATGATTCGTTAGCATATATAACAAAGCGGTTAGTGGACCCTTCTAATACACCTACCGTCGGCGATACGATCCTTTTCTTCAAAAAAAAAAACTGAGTTCTCCATTCTTCTGGAGTAGATACATTTATATCAGACTTGTCTGGGAAGATAAAGCACTAACTTCATTCATTGCTAGGCCCAGCATGTTGTTCTAAAGGCTAAATATGCATTCAGTCATCTCTGCGATGCTACGAATTGAATCGGATGCGTTTCCCTTTAGAGATTGACCAACGTCGAATACTATCATGGATAGTAGACAAGTTAGTCACGCACCGATCTTTACTGGTCGCTAGTATGCCCGACTATTCATTCCACAATGACCCATTTGAACGGACCGACCAATCGGATTATCGTTTCCTTAATCCCCAGAAAGTCCCTCTTTCTTTTATTCGCTAGTAGTCTGCTATCACAACTTTTATAATAGAACAAGAACAGCTTTCGTCTTTCTGGCTTTTTAGTAGGGTTTTTTCGATCCGTCGATTTGATTGAAGTATTTGACTCCGCTATTTTATTTCGACTTCCAGACACTACTTTTTGCCCTTCAGCGGCTATTAAACACTCGATTGTGTGCACTTTAGTTAAGGAAAACTAGCTTTTTTTTCCATTAGTCGTAAGTTACTAAGACGATTTCATGGGAAAAACTAGTATTCGCACTGAACTAGTTCATAGAGAAAATTTCGTTAGACGTCTAAATATCAAATTTTAATGCTAATAGTACTATACTAATGGTCGATTTGTCTAGTGAATTAACCCACCTTTTCCGTTCTTCACATTGTTATGTTTCCGAAATTCAAATGTCATGGAACTTTAGAGAAGTAAGCCAAATTTATCCAGTTAGTTTCTTCTGAGCATTTCATTTTTGTAACATAAGATTTTTTTAAAATTTGATTAGATAACTTAACCTTATGGAACGCGTGTAGTACAGTGGTTAGAGGTGCCCTGCAATGCACGTGGGATCGATGTTCAGCCCCAAGCCTACGAAGCCCTTCATCCGTCCGGGGTCGGCGAATTGGTACCAGATTTGCCTGGGAGAATAGCAACACAGGCCCGATACGTGGGTAGGCCACCGCGAGTCGTTTTATAGGCTAGATATGCATTCAATTACCTCCAAACGATGCTTGATGAACTCGAATGCATGACGCAGCCCTCACGGATTGATCTCAGCGAGAGCTTTCATACTTTTTAACTTAAAATTGCGATGTTCATGATGATTTATTTCGTTTCTTGGACCAGAACTTTATCGTACACTTACAGATTTGAAACGGAAGGAAAATCGTTGTTTGATACTAAAAGGATGCAACTTAGGCTCAGGTTTTTTCGTTTTTCATAGCATCAATTTTAAAACCTAGGATTTTCCAGAACTTTTACAGCATTATGGTACGTTCCTTTCACTAATAGCTAATCGAGTCAGTGAGATCCAACTCATCAATCGCAAGCGTTTTTAAGCAGTATTTTACAATGTTGACCTTTTCATGGTGTGGAAGATGGATGCCAGAAAGTCTGTTAATTATCATGTCATGTACAACAACAGTTGTTGGAGTGAGAGTGATCCCTCTTTGAATAGGTGCCTGGTTGTTCTAATGGATCTATTTGAAATGGATGTTGTACGCGAAATACCAGCAAAACTTTGGATACTTCTCAAGACCGACATTCTGTTAACATCGGCATTTACCAATAATTCGCCGTTTTCGTTATGAGCACACACGACGTTCTCACCACATTCTCTGTTCACAAAAGCTGTCCTTTCGGCACATTTCGCCTTCGTTAGAGCTTGGAAAGGTGAAGGTGACTGCAATCTAGTCAGCCAAACCTCCATAACCCCAACGGTAAAAATAAGAAACCTAAGGAATGTGTCGTGATCGCCCATAATACCACGCGATATCTCATGCTGATATGTAATGAGAAAAAGGCCCATTATTCATCCTAGTGAACTCTCTGCTTTGGCATCCACGTGAAATATTCAGTAGAAGACTCATGTAAGGCGGTGAGTGTGTAAAAAAGCCTTTTTCTTCTCATTACTTTTGAAATCCTGATTTCTTGATTTTGTTACTGGGATTGTAGAGGTATTAGCTGGCTAGATTGCAGTCAGCTTAACCTTTCCAGGCTCTGAAGAAGGCGAAATTCGCCGAAACGTACCCGTTTGTGAATAGGGACAGTAATAACAATCTCATGTCTGTTTATCACGAAAATGGCATGTGAAATGTATTTCTTCAGTGATAAAGCTGGCACCAAGTTGGTAAAAAGAACTCCATTCGACCAACGTTCCGGCGTCTTAACGTTCTTCAGGACTCAATTAGTCCGAGTGTATTTCCCACAGTTGTTTCTTCGTACCATGTGGGTCTTCGTGATCGCATCAAGTCGAATACAGAAAATTGAGCACATGTAGAACGTTTCGCATTCGTTAGACTCTCGTATGGTATCGTGCTTATAACGAATGGACGAACGTGATGGGTGGTTGGGTGGTTTATGCACACGCCACTCATGAATGCAAGGAAATGAATTGACTTCTTACTTGCAATATTCTTTGCATTCCTTTTCACTTTGCGAAACCTGGCACTCGCGATTTGCATCTAAATAACTTCGCTCAGTAAAAAGATTTTGAATGCGTGCAACGCAATAGTTAGTGGTGCCCCGCAATACATATATGGTCATTGGTTCGATCCCACTCTCCCGGTTAGCTAAATTCTCTCTTTCTCCCTGTCTCCATGCTTTCGGGATGTGGAAATTGGCCCCATACCTATCTGCAATGATAGAAAACACTTGATTTATAAATCGGTTGATCTTCTCAAGTTATTGTGTTGACCAAGTATGCTTCCAATCACCTCTACGGTATTACGAGTGACATCGAATACATGACGCATTCCTAAAGGATTGCTCAATACCGAAAGCTTTATATTTCTATCCTTTCTCACCGCAATCGATTAGTTTACTTTCGAGGTTGTCAACAATAAAAAAGTCTTGCTGAAGTGGAACCTAAGGTGAGGATAATTGATTTATTCATTTTGCTCGCTATTTAAGTTCTTCGGATTCAAATCATTTTGTTGTACAACATCGTCAAACTATTGCTGGACCAACTAGAGCTCAAAATGGCTTATTATGACCATTTCTAAAAATGCGACATAATTTCAATATTCATATTCGATCAATTGATCTATGGTTTAACCTTTTATTTGTTACTTGCTATAGTTTTTCACTGCAGCGTATGATGTGAAATACAACCACAATGATGTTGAGATATTCTCAAAACTTAGACCCCGGGCGAGATCGAACAACGACTACCGCTTCAAGGGGCTTGAGTATTACACACTGCGCCACTGAGGCTCTGATTTACGTGTGATCATTTACCCAGACGCATCCATCATTACTTTATTGAAAACGTCCCTTAGAAAAACACTTATTGATCGCCCAAAACCAAATTACTCAACTATTTGTTGAGTAGTTATTTCGTTTTCACCTTCACATTCAGTTTTCTTTCTGACCCAAATATTTTTTGTCGCGATGAATGAAAAGAATGGCTTGTTCTGCTTTTCCCATCATTCCGTTTATAATTGCTCCACATTATATTCCAAGTGTCTCGCCTATTCCGAGCTGCCCTATAGTCCTGCATTGAATGGTCTCCGATCGATAATTGGCGAGTGCTAAAGCGATCTACCGATCAATAAATGATGATCACTAGAATGTTCTGAAATAAATTTTTTCTTATTATCCGATCCTCTCTCATTCTGAACGTGACAAGCAGATCTCCTTCACTGGAACATGAGTAACTATTTTTTATTCCGTTCATCGTTTTGTTTTTTTTTGCCGATAAGAGAAACATCAAGTGTTTGTGTTGTATATTCCTTCTCATTTCTTGCACTCTATCGTTGGTTTTTCTTTCTTCTTGGCATGGGGGTATCGCTTAGTAAAGTTTAACAATGATGTGAAGCACTTTACAATTGCTGTAGTAATAGCTGGCTGAAATGGTTTTCATGGTTATTGATTAGATGGAAATAGAACAAAACGTACTGTTTTATCTTTAATAATGGAGTTCGAAGGTTATTTGTGGTCTGTTTTCCACAAAACTTACAGGTTACTAAAATCCTGTGCTCATTGAGACTCTTAAGGCCATTGTTTATGAAGATGATTCAACCCACACAACGATTTTTTTAAGATCTGATGTCCAGTTTGACGTACATTTTTTCCCATTGTCTCCGTCGCTGTTATTCGTTGCTTGTCGTCATCTACTCTCGAAGTAAATTATGTAATCGTTGCTCCATTTACGATCCGAGTGCGAGGAATCGTCAGTCATTCGGCTGGTCACTTGCAGTCAAAGCACAGGAGTACGCCTGTGGTGCCATCTGTCTTCTACTAAGCCCTTGTGTTACATTGGGTCTACTTAATGTAACCAAGATGTTATTTGTCCGAACACACTGTCATCAGGTACTCTTCATTTAGAATGTTTCAAAAACTTGCTGAAATGATTATATGACTCGTTCTATTATGTCATAGGAGTACCAGCACCTCTTCCATTCGTTTCGGTGTCGTCTAGATGTCATCCAAAGAGTTCACCTATGGATTCGGTTGCAGAGGGTGTTTGGAACTCCTTATTGAGGTGCTTAATGCTGATTGAGGCTGATTTTCTCTAGAAGTCCGTCGTGCCACAGCGTTCCTAGGCCTTCCCCAGAGGCAGTAATCATCCTTTATGAGTCAGAGGGTAGCTTGCTACTTTACAAGTCGAATTCTTCCATAGCGATAGCAACTTTTGCGACAATGCGGATTCCAAACCTTAAATTAATAGAAAAGAAAACATATAGTACGACTGGCAAAGTACCGGTTAGAAACTGATGTTCCTTTCACAACTTCGGTTGTATAGCTACGGTACATATAGCTTGTATATCTGATAGAATCTAGTTGGCTTATTTAGATTGCAGCTGTGAATGCTCCAAGGATATCACAGCGCATATTAAAACTCGACAAACAATTTTGGTTATGATTTCAAACACGATCTTGGTGGCTTTCATTATGAAAAATGACGTGACATGTGAATTCATTTCTTTCAAATATGTGACGTCTTATATGTTACAAATGAAATACGACGTCGAGAGATAGGGTCGCTCAGTATGCTAGGTGACGGTGAAATAGCATCGATGACTTTTCATGTGAGCAAGAGATAGCCCGGAAAGAAGGCTTTGTACGAAAGTAAAGTGGTAATATTTTATTGCATTCATAGGCATACTTGAGGTTTTCTCGAAAACGAAAGCGGATTAGGTATTTACCACACAACAAGGACTACAATGGCCATTAGGTAGACGAATTCATTACGTATCGTTCTGATAAATCCACTACGATAGTATGGCTTTTTTAATTTTCTACATGCCCTGTCATCACATCTACCATGCGGATCTCAGCAGTTCCTGCATTCAATTCGTTTTCCTGGCATTCATCGTCCACAGTGCTTTCCGAACGTTTCGCGCGTTGTTTCGGCTGCTACTTAAGGATTTCGTCTTCCTTTTGGTGAATATCGGAGAATACAGGATGAGTCAGTTTTTCTTGCAGGTTTGGAGATAGCAAGGTATCCTTGAGAATGATTGACTCTATTACATAATGAAAAACACTTTTTATTAACAACGCAGTTAGAAGGCGAACAGACTGCACATCTTCTTTAACTTATTATTTACTGCTTACTCTTCTTAACGGCAGGGTATATATTGTGAAATATAACTTTAATGATGCTGAGATATTTGCAAAACTACGAACCGCAGGTGTATGCGGTGGTGAACGCCGGAGAGTAGCGCACTTCACCACCATACCATCCAGGTCCTTCGTTTCCCCTGTCTCTCAGTTAGTTCTATCTATCAGTGCCATCAGCAATCACCTGTGGTCCAGAGTTTTGCAAATATCTCAGCATCATTAAAGTTATATTTCACAATATATACCCTGCCGTTAAGAAGAGTAAGCAGTAAATAATAAGCTAAAATTGTGATTATAACTGAACTATTGCTTAACCGTTCTGTTGATGAGGTTCAGAACGTTTAATTTATTCAGCGGTCTAAATCGAACTTTTCTAACCCTCTAACCAGCAGGGACATAATTGCTTATTATCGGTTTTTACCGTGAAATTTCAGAATTGGGCGTGATTGGCGTACAAGCTAGTACTGCGAAACCCTCGGTCTTTAACTGGTCTAGGGTTCCTTTATGCTTTTAAGCAATAATCTTTCTCGTCACATAAAATGCTTGTTTCCAGTTCCCACTATGTGGCTTGGAAGTTGGTAGGTATATGTAGTAAGTGTTAAAAAATAACCGGATATACATGATCTTTCCAAAGTTGTGTTTTTAACTTTCCGGAGCTTTTAGACCCCTTATCCCTCATCCTACTTGTGAGTGACGGTGAGCTTCGTCAATCGGTGTACACCGCACTTCTTTACAAGTAAAGCCTCTGTGCTTTGGTATGAAAGACTTTCGTTGAATTCCTACGTTCACTGATGGAGAATTTCTTCTCCCAACCTACTGCAAATTTAAAGGATAAGCCAAATGTGCAAAAAGGTTTATGTTTTAATTAATGTGCATATCTTATATCCAATACCTACTTCTAGATGTTCATTTTTCCATTGTTGATATTTATCAGCGATACTTTCCCAGGCACAGGAGGGAACTTCAGAATCAAAGACTGATCCTAAAACAACTGAAACTCCAACCTCTGACTGGAAATACATCAAATGGCGTGAATTAACTGTGGCAACCAAACTACCGATGTTGTCAGCCGAAATCCTCAACTTCGAAGCAGTGTTTCATCGTAACGATACACTTAAATACTCCACCTTGTTCTGATTCACCAAGATCGTCTTTTCACAGTACATCCGATATTTCTTTGATTGCAAAAAGCACGGATTTGATTATCCAGTAATACAAAACACGAACTGCCATGCTAATAGAAATTTTTTGGGTTATATGCAAGAACATCTCGCTTAGAAGCTTTGCGTGTCTGTTATAACAATACCACTATCAATATGGAAGAAAATTTGCTAAGACGGNTCTAGATGTTCATTTTTCCATTGTTGATATTTATCAGCGATACTTTCCCAGGCACAGGAGGGAACTTCAGAATCAAAGACTGATCCTAAAACAACTGAAATTCCAACCTCTGACTGGAAATACATCAAATGGCGTGAATTAACTGTGGCAACCAAACTACCGATGTTGTCAGCCGAAATCCTCAACTTCGAAGCAGTGTTTCATCGTAACGATACACTTAGATACTCCACCTTGTTCTGATTCACCAAGATCGTCTTTTCCCAGTACATTCGATATTTCTCTGATTGCAAAAAGCACGGATTTGATTATCCAGTAATACAAAACACGAACTGCCATACTAGTAGAAATTTTTTGGGTTATATGCAAGAACATCTCGCTTAGAAGCTTTACGTGTCTGTTATAACAATACCACTATCAATATGGAAGAAAATTTGCTAAGACGGTTGTCTCTCTTGTTATATCTTATAGATCATCACTGTTGTTTCTAAGTATCCACACTCCATCCTTCGATGATTCGTGCACATGGTACTCGTTACTTTTCAATTTTGAATCATCATTTTCCGAACTTTGTTGAAGTAGCACTTTATCCCTTTGCCGGTGCATGTTCGGTAAAGCAGAATCCTCTATTTAAATGTTACTAGTGTATTCTTTTAAATGGATTTAACATTTGTTAAGCAACTGTCTTCATTCATAATTATCCTTGTATATCTAAACTACATACTATGGAATTTATCTTTTAGAAATCTGTACCATCGTCATTAACCTTGTCAACAATGTTTTGCACCTTTTCAACTTGTTATCTACTGCCTACTCGTTTTTAACGGCAGGGTATACATTGGAAAATATAACTTCAATGATGCTGAGATATTTGCAAAACTCCGGACCGCAGGTGTATGCGGTGGGGAACGAACGTGCTACTGCCCTTTCCGGGGATTAACGCTTTCACCACCACGCCATGCAGGTCTTTCGTTTCGCCTCTCTCTGCTAGTTCTGTCGATCTTTTGCCATCAGCAAACACCCGTCAACGGGATTGATCTGGGGGCCTACCATTGGCATTGAACCCAGTTAAACTGAGGCTGGAGTTGAAATCGGAATGTTTACTTTTTATTTGATCCTTACTACTCCTATACTATTTATACTATTTGCTCCCGAAGCACCCGCAGGGTGTGGTGGTAAATTCGTTAGCTCCCGGAAAGGGTATAAGTGCGTTCGTTCCCCACCGCATACACCTGTGGCCCGGGGTTTTCTTTAAATATCTCAGTGTCATTGTGGTTGTCTTATTTATTTTAATTGTATGAAAGGTTATCATATGCTATTTGTGACCCAAAATTTCTTTCATTAGAATTGTCATATTCATTTCTTCACTTCGGTGGGTGTTTGCGATTACGTATAGGTGCGACTGGCTGGAGATTTTTTAGTCTTCATGAATATCGCTGAACGCTTGTCGAAATGAGTCTTCCTGGAATCCTAGGATGACTCCAGTAGAGCGTTCCCATTTCCTCACTACGGATAATTAATCGCCGAATTTTATGCTTCTGAGAGACCTTTTTCCTGATAAGCCTGTTACTTATTTCCCGAACCCGGGTGGATTCATGCCTTGGGATTTGATGGATCAGTTGCTTTCTTGAACGAAAAGCTTTGCCACAAAACTTTCTTGGCATCACAAAATTTCGTTGACTTTTTATTTACTGCCTATTATAACTTTTTTACTGCAGAATATGAAGTGACGTACTCTTCTTTGTTTCTTCCATGATTTTGTTTCAATACTTCACCGGTTTGTGCATGTACCAGTTCCTTTTTTGAACGAGGTATCGTTTTCTATGTCATTAATTCTCAAGGGAAACACTCCAACAACAGGAACGTTTGCGTTCACTTTTCAAGCTGTGTCGTAGAATCGCTGTAGATGCTGTGTTTATATGATGTGTAGTAATATTTGTATTGTAATTACATAGCCTAACATTACATATTTTCCACTGTACGGATAGCTTCTTGCATTCGAATCGTTTCCTCTCATCCACCCACAATTCCTGAACATCGAGCCTTGTTTCTTTTGGGTTCGGCTTGAGGATACATTCTTCTTCGTCGCGAATGTCGTTGATTGCTGGTTGAGTCTGTTCTCCTTGGAACTCTGAGATAGTCATGCTAGGGCATTCTTATGTGGACTAAAGGGAACGAGCTTGTTCAGAACACTTCTGGTTACAATTTTCCGACCATGGAGAGTTGACAGGCTTGGTGGGCGCAAAATCGCATCAAACCAGGGCCTACGTGCGTTGTGTTATATGGTTACGTTAAAATAGATAGAAGGATAAAAAGGACAGACCTCTCGGCGTTGATCAGTCACTGAGGGATGCGCCTTACATTCGCCTTCATTAAGCACCCTTGGAGGTGACTGAATGTATATCTGGCCTTTACAAAATGACTCACAGTGACCTACTGATGTATCGATCAGTGCCGCTATTCTCCAGACAAGTCTGGTACCAATTTGACGACCCCAGAGGGATGGAAGGCTTGGCTTGGTGAGTCTGGGGCGCGGGGATCAATCCCATATGTATTGCAGACCACTGAGCTACACGCGCCGCGATAAATTAGATACAAATATAATTCCGTAAAAGATCTTTATTTGTGACTGACGGAAACTCGACCGGTCTTCAGTGAGCTTTCTCTAGTCTTCTGTCTTTTACTCTTTTCCTGTACTCTTTAGCGCCTTTCCGGTGTATTTTCGCCCAGGCGAAACAATTATTCTTGTAAGAAAGTGAACGAGAAAATCCCATAAACATGGAAATTGTTATATCTACAGGTTGGAGAGCCTGCATCCTCAGTACCATGCATGTGTCGTGTTTTCCTTGTTGTTTCTTCGATTTTTATAATAGTTTGTTCGTCGTTCACCGTTGTTAACAGTTTTCTTTTTCCGTACATAAAATTTTCACATGTTATTGCTCATCAATATAGTCTCTTTTCTTTCAGAGAAAGTTACTTAGAGTACGAGGTGATCAGTATTATGGTTGAAGTAAGTGGACGTTTCTAATTTAATGCTAAACATTTCCTGTGAATTTTTTGCAAGAAATTTCCCATACATACTTGTCACCTTGATGGCGAAGTGAGTGATATTTGCCTCATATGTGACATTGTGCTGTTAAGATCTGAAAGAATAAGCAAAATTTTATCGTTCATTTCAATTTTTAATTCATTTAAATCGCCTGATTTTCCATTAATATTTAGTAAATCATTACCGCACAACGTTACTTTCGAAGTCGCGATAAAGAATAAAGAATTTAATGCGCAAAAACACGGCGAAAGGAAAGTTTTCCAACACATTTGCTTAACATATTTTTATCATATTTTCTCACGTAAGTATTTTCTATTCAGAGCGCTTAAATCGCTTTAGACTTTAAGTTAATGGTGGAAGCAAATCTGGAAGAGCGTCCCGCCTCAAGCGGTTTGGATTGGGACAAATTATTTAAAATGGCCGAAGATTGCGATTTGGACGACGAGATTCGTGGACCAATCGAAACCGCCCTAGTGAATTTGTAAGTGTCTTCGATTTTATTATACAAACAGTTTTTCTTCATTTATTGCATATTCTTTTTTTTCATGTCAAGGTATGATGTGAAATTCAACCACAATGATGCTGAGATATTTGCAAAACTCTGGAGCGCAGGTGTCTGCGGTGGGCATCAAACACGCTATCACTCTTTCCGGGGGTTAGCGCATTCACCGTCACGCTATGCGGGCCCTTCGTTTCGCCTTTCTCTCAGCGATGTTTTATAGATGCTATCAGCAATCACCCAATAGTCATTTTTTCTTTTTTTTTTCATGTGATTGACACATAACACCCAATGGTATTTCGATAGCTGACGACAGATTCTCGAACAGCTGATTACTTGAGGAATTAAGAACTTCATAGACCGATAGAAGGAACCATTATACAGTATTCTTTCAATTATAGCTTTCTTTAGCACTAAAACATCTATGAAAATTTGGAAAAGCGGTTTGAATGTTTAAACTTTTCGCGTGAACGCTGCAGCCGGAAACACCAACGAGAGATTGAAGAATACCTACTTGCCCTTCTGTGACGAAATCCTCCTTATTCAGTTCGTTTTCGAGTTCAAAATACAAGCTTGACCCAAAACATAAAGGAAATTCCATAGAATTTCCATTTCCATAAAAAATTCCATTCGAATAATATTTCATTATGATAGAACAAAAAGCTTTTAGGCGAAGATCTGAAGATGGAATTAGTTTTACCTCAGCTAATGAAGTTCACCATAAGCTGAGATATGTTGGTTTAAACCTGAGATCAACTATTTTCTCCTTATATGCATTGAAATCGATGCATGGCAAATTTTATGCGCTGAAAAAGCCAGTCTTCTTGATTTTTGAATTTTTTAGGGCTCATATATTTAGATGTTACAGGCTTTTAGCACTACAATATTTTTTCTGGACATTCTATGCACTTAAGTGCGTTAAAGTGCATGGTACTATTTTATCTCAGAGAAAGCAAGGAAGTGCACAAATTGTCGGCTATCCGAAATCTAGGCGAACTACTGCAAAATGAAGGAGAAGAAGCTATTGAAAAAGTCCTGCCAGCAGTACAGGTTGGTCATTCGTGGTCTCGTGTGAAACAGATTCCATGTGGAAATGAAAGCAAAAGTGATAGAAGAAAAGTATAGAAACCCTAGTGAGAGAGCCCTAGGAATCGAATGCAATCGCCTGAAGAGAACTAAGACGATTCCCTAACTTCACTGTTCTTTTAGCGCGCCTTGTTAGAAGAGCGATCGAATCTGGATCTACACTGCGAGGCAGCGATTGTTTTCAAAGGAATCATACAAAATAGTAAACTATGTGCTCGATTTCCGTTAGTTGCCAAAGCTATTCATATTCATAATATTAATCTATACATAACAGCTCTTAAGATAAAATATTCCTTACATCTTCTAACATTCACTCATCAACAAACCGGAAATCTTAAATACTTAGATTTTGGGGCTGTCTTATCTCTTATGATTAAACACGAAGTTATAACTGGACGGATTGAACACTGTTTATCATGAAAATGACGACAGCAATGAGCTCAGAACAAAATTTGAGTTGCTATTCGACCCGTAATTTATTGGGTATTCGACTGAAATAACCAAAAACACCTATTTAAAGGTAATGATGAATGCTTATGGTTGTAAACTCATTACCATATAAGTAGATCTTTCCATTTTAATGATGAAAAGGGTGTGCAGTGCAGCGGTTAAAGGTAGTTTGCAACTCCAATGTGGTTATCGGTTCAACCCCGTGCTCCATAATAACCAAGTTTCCCACCCTTCCGGAGTCGGAAAATTTTTACGAAACATGTATGGGAGGATAAAATCACTGATTTGATACATTTCTTGGTCCCACATAGTTTGGTGAACACCGGACGCTTTTACGTCCTATCTTTTATTGGTATTATTAAACATAGATTATTAGCATCCATTTTGTTGAATGAGTCATTGTTAAACTGGGATCACTAGCTCTTAGTGTTTTCATCATGATGAGCCTCGTCATTATCATCATCATCATCATCATCATCATCATCATCATCATCATTGTCATAATCATTTAAGGAGTTTCTTCAAGTCGAGTTCAATTTTTTTCTAGTGAATTTCATTCTTTTCAGCAGGCTGACTAACACATTACTGCAAAATATTTTGGAGAATGTTACGGGACAAAGGGATAATTGTAAGTTCAGCATTCATTTCCATTCATATTTTTCTACTGTTTGTTTTCATTTTTTCTCAGTTTTTAATTTTCAGCCTTATTATTTTACAAGTTTACAAGTAGCTTGCATTACGTCCAGGTATATGAAAAGCTATTACTGACTTCTAGGAAAAGCAAAAATGAAGGGAGAGATGGCTGAAAATGTGAATATTGGAAAGTAAGAAAATAGTGCAGTGCTAACAGATTGATAGCACTATACGTAATGTTGGAATTGTGGACTCATTAGCTGAAAACCTTCGCGATTATCCCATAAACTTTGCCCACCAAAACCTATTGTGCTAGTTTTTTTTGGCTCTATACTAGTAATTAACTTTCGGCCGTTTACTGAAATATTTATACTCTTCATATTTCGGCGACTTAGTTCCGTCTTCACGAGCAATACTAGGAGTCAGCACTTTTCCATTGCTTTCTTCACCTCACAATCGTCGCTCATGGTGGCGGTGTACTTCGAATAAAACGATGATTACTAGTTTCCATTCCGTGATCCTTAAACCATTTCCGGCAGTGAATGCAATTCGTGGACGAGAGTCGCGAAAAGTTCCGCCGATCTCGTAGGTCTTCAAACTTAGGAGGAGAGGAGGTTTACATCGTCTTGAAGTTTATTCTGATGTTCTTTCCGTCCACGTGCTATTGACTCTTTTCATTGCATAATTCTTTCTACTTCTGTTCAGCGAACACGAGGCCTTCCTCAGAGCCTGGAAAGGTGAAGTTGACAGCAACCTATCCGGCCAAACACCTTCATAACCAAACAGAGAAAACGCTAAACCAAGATTTCAATCACATTTAACATAGTCCTGCACACTCACCGCTTTCTATGGGTCTTCCACTGAGCATGTTGTGTGAAGACCGACCGCACAGAATTCACATGGAAGCGTAATATGCCCCTCCCATCAAAACAACAGGTTTATATACTGTCCAATATCACGCGTGATAATGAGGCATTCCTCCCTGTGGTTCATTTTCTGATTTCTGGAATTAATCCAGAGCGCCTGGAGAGTCTTGCGCGCTTGTGTTCTCGATTCTTGCGCGAGGATCGTAACCCTTACTTCAAAATCTTCTCTGTTATGTTTCTGCGTGCTATGCGTACCTAGTGGAGTAAAGGATCAAACGCTACCGAAACTGTCCTTCTCCTTTAAGAATATTTGATTTTTAAAAGAACCTTCATGAAGACGCCCAGTCATCTTTTTTCGTGAAACTAATATATCAGGATTAGTAATATCGAAGCCGTTATGTTTGGCCATGAAGGAAAGAGCGAAGCACTGTAATATGGGATTCCAAAATTTCATCGTTTGTAGGTTATATAAAAACATTTTATAATAATCGATGATTGCCATATATCAATTTGATATTAGCAGTGTTTAGTCTTCGTCAAACGCGTTCGTTGGAAGAAAGAATACAACTGCAAATTGAAATACATGATATTCCTACGGTAGAACCAAGTGTCCTAACAAGTAGTATCGCTATGGTTTACCTGTCTCACTTTAAGTGTTCTAACAGTTATCGTAGAGATCTAATTCATACGAGCACTGCTAATATAAATTACTAAGCTAATCACGTTCTAATACACCAAGTAGTCTAATTACTGTAGTCTAGTTATGTTCTTAGATAGTTTCAGTGATTAGCAACGGGAATGGTAGTATTCGTATGAAAGTCGCCGCCGAAACACAGGTCCATTACTGTGAGTTCAGTAGTTTTTGTGTTCTCGTTACCATTTTCTTTGTAGAATTTTGCCTTTTATATTTTTTCTAACATACATTGTTAAAATCAGGGGCACGTGTAGCGGTGTTCGGAGGCACCCTGCAACGCACACGTGTAATCGATCCCTGCGCCCATGGCCCACCAAGCCTTCCATCCCTCCGGGGTCGGCAAATTGGTACCAGACTACTCTTGGAGGATAGCAGCACTGGCTGGATTCATCGGTAGGCCACCGTGAGTCATTGTAAAGGCCAGATATGCATTAAGTTACCTCCAAACGATACTTAATGAAGTCGAATGCATGGCGCATTCCTCAGGGATAGATCAACGTCGGGAACTTTATCCTTCTTATCTTTGTTTATCATTAGAATCATCAGGTCTTCATCGTTTACTAATGAACTAACATTAACACATGTTGTTGCGGTCGTAAAATATGAACTTACATATGGTAGTATCGCGTTGTGGTCAGAATTATATAGCGTGTGGCTTTGCATATTCAATGGTGCCTGCTGTTTTGGAATTCAACAAAGTGTACCGCATCACTAACACACTCGCCTGGGTATGAGTCATACGCGACTCATGAATTGCCGAAGATACTTTAGCCTTCTAAATACGAAGGGACATGTCTCATAATAAACTATATCAGTTCAAATAAAACAAGGATGAGCACATGCTCGTAAAGATTGGTTGTGTTTTCCTATTCTATCATAACGAAGTATCGCGAGAATACAATTTGCCCACTTTTAATGAGTTAATAAAAACCACCTGATTCAGATGAGATAGAAGCGCCCACAGCTCTGGGCAGCCAGGACATCCCGCTCACTGTGTAAAAATCCTTTTTAGGCTGTATAACAACTTCATAACCAGAATTTCATTAGTCTACGATGACGTTGTTATTGGCGTAAATATGGAGTACTTGATAATTCCACAAAAATTATTTCCATTTCATCCGTAGATTGTCATACTGAAACGAATTTGATAATAAGGAACTGAAAGTCGGTAGCCAGTAGGTGCAGCGTTTTCCTCTTGCTGATAATATCCTTCTTTTAATGCAAAGCATTATACAGACGAAGCGAATACTGGCTAATTTCTACAACCTCTGCGGGAAGCTAGTCTTTGGGAGGATTTCTCGAAGACGATGTGCATGAAAAATGGACTTGTTTTTGATGTCCGATTCAAGCTCGGTGGAATGGACACCTCTAGATGCTATAACTGTGCGTATCCTAGGGTAAAGTCAACATGATGAACGACTTGTTGAGGCAGAGGAAATGAGCGGTTTAAAGTGATAAGCATCGATGATGTAGCTAAGAGGGCAAAGGACACATGATTTCGTGCCTACGTTTTCGATTCTACGATTCCTCGAGCACTAACTTACAGATCGAAGATCTAGACATGTAAGCAGGATGATAGACCAATTAGTGCTACTGAAAAGGCAACGGCGACAGCGATTCTGAGAGTATTTGATATCACTTAAATGAGATAATGAACCCGATGTTCCGATCCAGGCTAACGTTCAAAGATCGAAAAATTTATGCACGCCAAAATGTCGAAAATCAGGTGGCTGGACACGTGATACGTCTAAACAATAACCAATGGCCAAGGGACTAACGACTGGGTCCCAAGGAGATGCCATGTGCATGGAAGAAGATCCACTAACGCGGTGGTCAGAATTGTTCAGAACCTAGAAGAAAATTATGATACTCAGTGAATGCTTAGGGTGAACAGAGTTCATCGGGATATTGTTATAAGTGGCAGGTGTTTCTGCCATTCGTACGAGCCATCTCACAATTACGGGAAGCGTACGTCATTGAGTTATACGGGTAATCATAGTGAAATTTCAATTTTCTGGAATCCACAAACTGTTTTTTTCTTCCTTTTTCACTTCACAGTTTGTGACTCGTACGGCGAATTGACTGAAAAACACTAGTTTCGTTCACCCGATCACGACAGTATTCGCGAATGCACCATCTATGCGGTCACACTTCATCTTTAAATTTCAAAATTTCGAGTTTGTTTTAAGTTTTAGAAACTCTTAAAAGGAAAATGACACTTTATAAACATACTACATACTCTTGGAGCGATAGGATCAGCACTACCCTATACGATTGTTGAGTGTCCATTTTCTCAAATGCCTTATAGAAAAACCATTGTCACCGTTAATACGTTGAAGTGTGCAAGTATCTTTTCACTGTTCAATAACCCTCATAATTTGAAGCTAAGAGCTGTTTTTAGTGAACTTGTGTAAAACAGAACAAGAGGACAAATAATATGTCTTCAATCAACGGAATGTCTCTGTTAAGACCACTTTCCGTAGTTTTTTCTCTCAAGGGAAAGTTGAGTGTTAAGAAATAAACGAATTAATCTTGCGTTTCATTCTTCTTTTGAGAGCAGGACAATTACCGGAGAAAATTGCACAGGAAGTAATATGATGGTCTATCTCTTTTTCATTCATTCATATCTTCACTTTTCTTTCAAAAAGGCAACGAACAACCCTCATCCCTGTTGGCACGACGGAACATACTAGCTTCTCTAAAGATTATATGGTCTGTCCATTGTTGCCTTGCATGTTTCTTTGCGAATCATAGAGCTTTTTTCATAAAACAACAAACAGATGTCTCCACATGCGTCATCGTGGGTGTTTTGTTGTGTTAACAGACGTAATTTGTAACGGACTCAGACCTGTTAAGTGGTTTACGGAGGTTTTTTTTTTACAATACTTTCTATACTGTATCAATAGTTTGTCAGACTTAGATGTAATACTAAGAGCGGCAATAATGAGAGAGTTTACTGCCCCTAAAAAAGCTAGCATTTACCGCATCTTAACCGCGGATGAGTTCTCGTTTTCTTAGCCTCCACGAAATCAACGGTGGATGTCACCTTTTAAGACTACTGGCGTCAACATCGCTGAATTATCCCACTGTCCGAATATCAGCATTCACAGTGACGATTAGAAGAGCAAAAGAATTATGAGCTGTTTTGTGTGGCTTTTCGGCTTTTTTATTGAGAAAAAATATTCCACAAATCTTGAACACTCTACCTTAAATGAAGGTTACTTATGAATTCTAAATTCAGTATTATCATTTGTTAGTTATTACTCCTTTAATCCTCTTAATCGGTTGTATAAAGCGGAACCTGGAATACCACGATCCACCGCCTGGGAGACTGCTAGACGTGCTAAGTCAAGGAATATGAGGAGCGTTACACTTCTGATATATTTTCCCTTTGTGTCATTGTTTTTGACGAGAAAATAGCTATGAGCGTAGCTCAGCCTCCAGACGAAATGTTTCTAACTCATTCGCAATCTGGGTGATCACGATATTAGTTTATACGCCGTAATTCGGTTGTAATTCAAAACGTCTTCTATGAGCGACTCAAATCTCCAGGTTTTCAAATGTTCCAGTTATCAAAAAATAATTATCAGCAGTTGGACAGCAACTTGCAGAGTCAGAATGAACTTCATAGAAGAAAAAGAATCGTCATCGTACACCTTTTGCAACATATTATGAATCAGATATTCAAAATGAGTTTCAGTGAGTGCTGCCGCCTGGTTGGAAACACTTGTTGAAGTTGCCGAAAGAGTGTCACTGGAATCCGTTAAGCAATATGTATGCTCCTTACTTTGTTATTTTTGAAATATTTTGATAAACGATAGGAGTTATTCAAAACGTTGGTGATGTATTTCTAATGGATCGAGAAGGAATTTCCCTTCAGATAGTTCCTATCGTTCAACAACAAGCAGAGCCAGCACAACGTGTACAGCGACGAATCATTGCTTCCAAGTTACTGCATAAATTAGCTGATATCTTACCGGCAAATGAGTGGGTGTCTTTTCGGTTTTCTTGGGATGTTCATAAAAGGTAATGCTTTTGCTCAGTGTAGAAGATAAGTGAAGAACAATTCGATCACCACTGTAACCACGTAATACGCATTTTTTGAAAAGTGGGTGTCACCTAGTTTGCGTCAAATTTCTAGTGTTTGTCTGTCTGTTTCAAACTGCTCTTGATGGCGCTTTACAGAGTCCTTCATGTTACGTGTTGAGAAAAATATATGTATTGATCGTCACAAAGTAAAATCAAACGCCGTTATCATTTGTGATCATCGATGCACCTTCCCGAATTCTTAAAATCGTTAAGCGTTGGACGTTAGTTAACCCCTTTGTGAAGCGCTACGCATGATACTCTATTCGTAGCATCATAGAGGTGACTGAGTGCAAATTTTGCCTGCATAGCGAGCGATTCGCCGATGTGTCAAGTCAGTGTTTTTGTCCTCCCAGAGTTATCTGGTTCTAATTTCTCGATACCAGAGAGAGGAGGGGGAGCGTGGTGAGCCCGGTTAGTAGGAGAAAGCTGCAGACCACGTTAGTATTGTAAGGTACCTCTAACCACCGCTCCACACATTCCTTATTAAAAGATAAGTGAACTGATTTGTTGGAGATGACGACGAACCTCATCCCGTGTCATTTCACAACCACTTGACTACGTTTTTGGCCATATTGACGTGAGGGATACACTCTGCACACTCCGCGGCACATCTACGCATATATCCATGGATTCGACTCTCTGTATACGCAAGGCGCATGTCAATTCGGCAGAGTAGTAAGAAGAAGTTTCTCATCTGAATCCACCTCACCTATGTCCTAGTGTAGCTACATGACCACTTATGGTCTACGTGTCCCCTATATTTGGTCTCTAGGATGCGTGACATGACGCTCGAGACTAATGGAAATCTTTCGCCTAAAATCCGTGGGTTACGCACACACCAACTATTAATATTGCTTCAATATCTATACGATATTTCTAGTTGGGATCCTTTCATTGCTAATCATATCCGACACAAAATTTATAATGCAAAGAGGACGAAACTTCTTTTTCTTTGAGTAAAGACATTGAATATAGGTTTCTACTTCTGTTCAGCAAAACTTCTGTTCTTTTATTGAATACAGGGTTCGTAAAGAGCTTGGACCATGTGCACAGATGCTCTGTCAGGATTCGAATTCGAATGTGCGGACATCGATGGCACAACGACTTCCAGGCATCACTATGGCACTCAAGTAAGCCACCCATTCAACTGTTTCTACTTGTTTTTAAAGTACTTTCAACGGCTTTACGCAGATCATTTAATTGTCAATAATAAACTACAATTGTCCGGATATCAATGTGGGCACCTAACCTTAAACTCAAACACAAATATCTCAATCTTAACTTTTTTATTTACTGCCTTTTTCTTCTTAATGGCAGGTTATGTTTCGAATTATAACTCGTATGAAATGCTGAGATATTTGCAAAACTCCGGACCACAGGTGTATGCAGTGGAGAATGAACACGCGCTGTTGTCCTTACCGGGGAGCAGCGCACTTCACCACTACACCATCCGGGTCCTTCGCTTTGCATGTCTCTCAGCTAGTTCTATCGATCTTTTTGCCATCAGCAATCACCCGTCAACGGGATTGATCTGGGGAGCCAATATCGGCATTGAACCCAGTTAAGCTGAGGCTTAGTTATAATCACAATCTTAACTTTTTTATTTACTGCCTTTTTCTTCTTAATGGCAGGTTTTGTTTCCCGTCAACGGGTAAATAAAAAAGTTAAGATTGTGATTATAACTAAGCCTCAGCTTAATTGGGTTCAATGCCGATATTGGCTCCCTAGATCAATCCCGTTGACGGGTGATTGCTGATGGCAAAAAGATCGATAGAACTAGCTGAGAGACATGCAAAGCGAAGGACCCGGACGGTGTAGTGGTGAAGTGCGCTGCTCCCCGGTAAGGACAACAGCGCGTGTTCATTCTCCACTGCATACACCTGTGGTCCGGAGTTTTGCAAATATCTCAGCATTTCATACGACAAATATCTTAATTATAAGCGAAACTTCATTAATAAGAATTCAGAGGATAAAGGACAAAGCTGTCGGCATTAATCAATCCCTAAGGCATGAGCCATGGATTCGACTTCATTAAGCATCGTTAGAGACGATGAAGTGCATATGTGAGCTATACAATGACTTGTGGTGGCATACTAATGTATCGGCTCACTGCGCTGTCCTCCGAGCGATATGATACCAGTTGACCTTACAAGAATAAAAGGATCGGTGGGCCCCGGGCGTTATACCGAACCAACGACCATTTGTGTATTGCAGGCTACTTCTAATCACTGAGCTACATGCGTCCTAATAAGAGTACAGAACTTGACAATCTATTCAACTCAAATACAAGTATCTTGACTACTAGTAAAACTTTACTTATAGAAATATGAACCACAACAATCTATTTATCTTTGGCAACGAGATACAAGGTTATTCTATGACGGTTAAATCCCAAGTTTAAAAAGTATACGGGTCATGTGAAGGTATCGTCAACGATGGGTAGATTGCTGAAGATTTCCTTAGCAAGTAATTATTGCTCACTTACTTGATACTTGAACGGCCCGTCCTCACTGGTTGTGCGGACCCCAGCATAATCACCATTTATCGGAGATTTGCTGGTTGAGCAATGGGGGTTCTCTGGAATCCCAAGGACAGCCTGGCCAAAATCTGCCTCAGGTCGTCACCACGACAGGCAACCGCAGCCCTTGTGGATCAGAGGAAGACTTGCCACCATGAGACTTTGATACCAGGACGGTGGTGGATCATGGTATTGGTGTACTCTTAACAAGGATTCCTGATGGAAACGCCGGACTCCTTCTCAGCTTGGGAGACTGTCGAGGGACGAATCCCCTTGGTGTACGTCGCAGTCTGACACCCAAGAATACCTCCATACCCAAGCCATGATAAGGCCGTAAACCGTTGGGAAGAGTAATTATTAAGTAACTATTAAGCAAGTTTCACAAAAAAAAGGAAACTTGACGAAGTTATAGTTACCAATTCCAGCTACTTAACTCGAAGAAGTAGGTTTTACTTTTGGAAAACCACTACAATCCATGAGATTGACTTATGAGAAGCCCATAGAAACAGAACGATCATGCAGCTGCCCAAAACCAGCTAATTTTTGTGTAATTGCAGAAATTCTACAGATACAGTATCGTTGCTGTTACCGTGTTTCGTACAATTGTACAAAGATGACGACATGACTGTGAAAGAAGCGTGTATGAATAATATTGCCCAATGTATACCACATTTCACCAATGGTTAGTTATTTACTAAAGTTCGAATCAAGAGGTTTATACTAGTATGGATAATTTTCTCAGATGCGAAAAAGAATACGGTATTCCCAATGATCAAAAAGTCAGTTGAACACAGTGTGGAAAAGAAAGACGAAACTCTGATGGTGATCGCAAAGAATTTTGGAGAATGGTGAGAATTTCAGTTTTTGTGTAGGGAGTATAAAATCATTGACAATAAGATTACTATTTGAGGATTTAATCGAACTGCTGTCATGGTGAGAAAGATCATCTCTGAACAAGGCTGCGCCTTGACAATCCCACTTAAAGCTGATTTTTGCACTTTAGCGTACTTGACAGCGCTCAGGGCTAAAACATGTTAATGACCAAGACTGACTTGAATTTACGTACTCAAGCTTAGAAATGACGAGCAGTTAACTATACAATGACAGGTGTTATACATTACGCGACGTTCTGGATCAACTGGACATGTGCTGGGTGTTAAACACCTACTGCAAAATTGGTCAAGTTTCATTAAGCAAGGATGAGAACACAACACAGCAGATGATACTGACTATGTGTCGAAGAATGACTGCATTCAACTTACCGGTTAGTGCCTTAAAAACTACTACTATGTAGCCAGTTATTCTAAAGAAGCGATTTAGAACAGCACACGTAAAAAAACATGTGGACTACACGATGATAAGTAACTACCTCACTAATTTAAGCTGCCTTGAACAGAAAAATGTGGTGAAGATCTGTGTTGTTGGCTAGGATATCAGCAATTTTCCCTCTTGAGCAGTAGCAATTCTGATTCGAATTTTTATAAGGCACTACGGTCAGATCCAGTAGGGAAACGTCATACTATGGTAGCCTGAAGAGGCGTCATCGTTCTAGGACCCCATGCTCAGTGACCATCTTTCTTTCCTTCGAAAAGTTAGTTCTCACCAAAGAGAGATCCTGTGAACAGGTCCACACTACTTAGTTAACGCATTCTTTTAACAGCGATGCCTGTTACTTTGCACACCACCCTACTCCAGACCATTGTGAACAGGAACACAACGACAGTATTCTCATTCTCGTAGTTTAAAATACTGAAATGGAAACCGAGGATTAAGCGTTGAGCAAGTAGTAGGATCCAGTGCGGGTCGATATGATGGTCCCACGACGAAGGCTGCGTTGACCACTTTTTGGCGGCAGGATTCACTGTAGTTAATAAAGATCTCACTGTTAAACTGGTTTATATCGAATCTTGTAGCTGCTAGTTCAGAGCTAGAAATCCTCTGCAAGGCGTGTCGTCGTTTTTTCCGGTACTGGGTTCGAAGGCTTGCAGCTTTGTGCTTGCGACAAGACAATTATCATTAATCGATTAAAAAATGCAATAGATACCGCAAGTTATCGGTTAAAACACGAGGCAACATGTTATCTGGCGCTTAACAAGTTGTAATGTTTAGCTTCAAGCTCTGAATATGTGTCGATTGATTAGACTTTTAACGACATGGACAGACAAGACCAGCAGCTTGACGATCTCTAACCGTTCTCAGCACTTTAGATCTCAACTATCTGTTTATGTCCTCCGCCATAATTTTTTTTAAAACCTCTATTTCATAAGCACCACATAACATTCTACGTTCTCTACTTACCATGAGAAGATCAATAAACATATTTCTTATCGTATTCCTTTACATTTTAACTCCTAACCTCTTAGCATTTAGTGCATGATTCAAATGTTCCCAAAATCGTTCGACCGGCTTCTGCCTTTCATTGAGGGGTTCACGAATGATTCAGGTTTGTTTCACTGTTTTGAGTAATCAAAACAAATCACTGATTTATTGATTTGCTTCGATTTTTTTGGTGAAGAATTGCAAATGCATAGGAATTTTTACAGATGATGATGTCAGACTAACCTTAGCATCATTTTACCATGAAATACTAATGATGCATCCTACCAAAGTAGAACTAGTACAACCGTTTATCGAACTCATACGTGGAGGTTCACCTGAAGTTGTAGCAAAGGTCTTGTATTTATTTTTACTTTTGTTTTTGTTACATTCTTCTGTAATTTTATTTCTGAAGTCATAAACGACAGCACTAAGATAATTCGCTAGTCCTGTCCAAGATTAACGGAAAAATGAAATAAGCTATCGGACATTCGTTCTCAAACCTTAGCGTTGTCATAGAACGTTTGACTTATCTAGAAAGAAACTAAAGTGTTATCCAGAAGTCGTGCAGGCAAAATTTCACTGTCTACGTTAGGTTCTAGGTCACCTAGAAATCTTACGTAATGAAGATAAGTGGTAATAGGATATCTACATTTTACTTTGTACGTAATAATACTTATTTGAATACTTGGATGGCCAGCCTTCATTGCTTGCCAGCGCAATTTACAATTTTTCGGAGGTTTGTCGGTTTATTTAGCCATTGTGGTTCTCTGGAGTCCCAAGGTCAGCATACCCAGTCTGTCCCAAGTCGTCACCACTACAAGCAGCCGCGGCCATTGTGGATCAGAGGGAGATTTGCCATCGTTTGACTGGTTTGACCAGGACGGTGGTGAAACCTGATATAGATTTACTCTCAGCTAGAGTTCCCGATGGAAACACCGGTCTCGTTCTCAGCTTGAGAACCCCTGCTGGAGGGATAAATCAACCCGCTGTATATAGTATCCCGACACCCAAGAACACTTTCCAGCCACGATATGGCGGTAGACCATTGGGTGGGTACATGATATTACCACTTCAAAACGCCTTAGTTGGTTTTAGATATGTGAAATAGATCATATTCCTAGTCCTATCCACTAATATTCTTTTGAAAGCAATCGTAAGCGTGATTGCAGGTAATTTCTCTGCAAAAACAAACTGATTGACTTCAGTAAGTCATAGTTTGTTTCAGGGTTTCCGTATGTCTACATACAGACGACAGGAATGTAAAAAAAGATGTTTCTCGAATATTTATGTCTATTTTTACAGCTCACTTTCAACATGGACAAAACATTACCAATATTGTACAAATGTGCCTTATCAAGCTCTGGATCTCGAGTGAGTTATGTTCTGTTTTAGCGCGCTTACACACTTAATGGTCTAAAAAGAAGTAATAAAGACAAAAGACCAGTTTTGTTTTGATGAAAGAGAAAACATAATAGAAGAAAGGTGTCGTCAAATAGCGTGTTTTACCTGCATATTGGTGACACAATTGGTAGTTCGAAAAATATCAACTTCGACTAAGTCCTGTTAGGTATTTTTTGCCGTAGTAGTTAACAGTACCTTGGGAATTAGTGGTTTACGTTAAAATGTTTTCTTAAGTCTTACTAAGGAGTTGTTTTAAGGACGATATACTTTGTCCTTTGCGTGAGATCACATGTTACCCATTGAACCATCGAGGCCCTCGCTTTCGAACACCACGATTTCGCCCACCGCCTCGGTTTACTGGGTTCGGTGCCATTTTGTGCTCCCCAGATCATTCCCGTTGATGGGTGATTGCTGATGGCTGGTGGTACCATTGGAATGAAGGATTGGCTGAAAGCTAGCCAAGGGGTCTGGATGGTGCAGTGGATAACAAGTGAGCTCCCAGAAAGGGCAGTCATGGTTACAAATCTGAACTGAAGTCCGTATTCACCAAATATCTCAGCATCATTGTGGTTTTGTTTCACATAATGCCCTTCTGTGAAAAAAATAATAGGCGGTATAGGGGGAGTTAAACATTGATCTATACATTGTTCATCTAGCAGTATTCTATGGAACATTTGTTTACAGATTATCGTCTTACAGAAGAATGGTCCGTGTAAAAGTACTCGCCTACTTGAACTGCTATTGTTTGCCGCTGAGCTGATTATTTAAGTTTAACCACTATGTTGCTGAGGTATTTGCAGAGCTCAGGCCAGATCGAACCCCTGATTACCCTTTTCGTGGGCTTATGTGTTGCCCGCCGCACCGCTGAGGCCCTTGTTTTGCCCTTCTCTCAGCCAGTATTTCTACCCTTACGGGTGCTGTAAGCAATCAACCATCAATAGGAACGATCTGGGGAGAACAAATCGGCATTAAACACAGTTAAACTGAGGGTGTAGTCGAAATCTATGATTTTATGATCGTTGAGTGTTTTCAGAAAGTCACCACAGTGCAGTTGGATCGTATTCTGGTCGGATGTAATCAAGTACTTCGTGGGACGGGGTCGTGGAGAAGTCATGCTGCGCTTCTGGAGCACATTAGTGTCCTGAAAACATGTCTTTCATATACACAGCTAGCGGAGACTTTTATTCCTATGCTACAAAAAGAAGTTCTTCAAGCGGTAAGTCAAGCTAGTGTTTTTTGTTGTTGTTTTTGGCAAGAATTATACAAGGAAATAATAACAGTGCGCGATGTTTTACATTTTAGGCAATAGTATGCACAAAATATTCTACATTATATGAAACTAACGAGAACTAACCAGACTTCTGTGTGTAAACACGTTTTTTTTGGTTAGCTGTTTAAAGGAGCACGTGTAGCGCGATGGTTAGAGGTACCGTGCAATACACATGGGATCGGTCCCACGCCCAGGCTCACCAAGCCTTCCATCCGTCTGGCGGCGGTAAATTGGTACCAGACCTGTCTGGAAAGGTAGCAGCACTGGCTCGATTCGCCGCTGGTCTACCGCGAGTCAGTGTATAGGCCAGACATGCATTCAGTCAACTCTAATGATGCTTATCGAAGTCGAATGAATTGCGCATGGAGATTGATCATCGCCGATACCTTTATCTTCTTATCCTTTAACCTGTTTAGATATTTGAACCTGTTTCATTTTTGCGCCTTAAATATTTGTTTATGGTTGAGGTGCATAAGCATCTGCAGTTTTGCATTTTCACTCGATAGTTCATAAGAAACCGTTTCTCTTGAAACATTTTTCAAGTTCGTTGTGTCGACGAGTGCGGGTCATTGGATGGTGCTAAGAATTTGCGTCATTATTCCAAAAGGCCAAATTTAGGGAACTACTTGAATATTCGATTTTGGCATTGGCACTCTATGGTGTGTATACTTCAGTCTCGTTAGAGGGGTAGCGTGTGTAGAAAATCTATTAGTTTCAATAGGAGAGGAACATATCTCGTTTATAATCTTTTGTAATTTCATCTGTGTTCAGCGAGCCATTCCCTGTCGCCTGGCAGCTGCTAGCACATTGTTACAATTTATGAGAGAACAACCAGAAAAGAAGAAACGCGAGGAAACCATTGAATTCTTGAAAAAAGGTCAAAGAGGTTAAATCAGCTGATTCATTAGTGGTCCTTTCGTCCAAGTGTAATAAAATTTGTTTTTTCAAAGGTGTCGAGCTATAAGGACGACCAGCACCTAACTTCTTTACAGAAGTAGCATGCCATGCAAATTGCTATCGTCGCATGCTGTATTTGGACATCGTTGAGTTGGTGCTGAATCTGTTCAGTCGGAAGTTCTTCATTCATTATTTCCTCGATAAACTACTCTCACTTACCAGTGATAGGGTTTCAAATATTAGGTGAACTTTTGAGATTTCCTAAAGCTGTCTTCTTCCTTTTCTGCTTTTTACTGTGTGGTGAAAATTCTGGAATTTCCCTTCATTTGGAATGAAGTGCAAGCGATATCCCTTTTATTGTAATAGCGACAATAGCCAGTAAATTTGGAATGAGACTGTTTTACTGTGAGAATGCATGTGAGCTTAAGTAAGTTGCATATTTTCCAGACTTAGGACAGTACGGATGCTGGCAGTTGTGAAAAGACATCTGATTCTACCAGATGATGAAGCGGTTCTACTGAGTTTGGAAAGGTCTGTGAGAGAAGTTCTTACTACGGAAAAGCAAACAAGTACTCGGCAACTTTTGCAAGCGGTTAGTTTAACACGTACATTTTCTTTAGTTAGACCTCTTGATGCTACCTTACATAGGCGTGCAATTTTGGTCTTATGAAAACCAAAACTAATTGGTATGGTCTTCCTTGTCTGTCGTTCTTTTTCCTATCTCTGCTTCCTTTTAGGCAGCATGCGAGTTGTCGCGGACAGAGGCTAAAAGCAAAAGCGACAGAGAAGATGCCACTCGTGAAAAAGAGCAAGACCGTCTGTGGGACGAGGACAAACTAAAGCAGCAAACAACGCTCAAAGCAGTAGAGCCACAGAATTTAAGGAGCTCGAAAGCAGCTCCGAACTTACCCAAGTAAGTTCATTTATTTTTTGGACAGTAAGTGGTCTCTTCATGCGTTCTTAAGACTATGTTGTCAAAGAGCATCTTTATGCGTTAATATTCACCTGCAAGATTTACAGAATTTCGAAATAGAGGTAGTGGTCTTGGAAGGGTTTTTGCAAGTCTTCGTGCACATTTTTCATTTAAGGCTGATTACTCCTCAAGAACACAATATTCAGCACAAACTTATTCCTATTAACTTTATCGAGAGCGCTTGAGCACATGAAATACTGTAGTCTTTAATTTAGGCCACCTGAAACACGTTCTTCGCCGTGGAGGACCCAGCGACGAGCTGTGGCTGTGGTTCGTCCTCAGCCCGTCGTAGTTGTGAGGTGCTTTTAATATGATGCATTAACTAATGTGACATTAACCATTAACCATTAACCTAAAACAGTTATGTTTTAGAAAGAAAGATTTGTTGTAGGTCTGCTAGTCCAATCCCGAAACTCAGCGATAATCGACCAAGCCGGTTGCCTCTCAGTGTTGTTAGAGAGAGAGAGGCATTGAAAAAAGGTAAGATTTGGCCTTCTTAAGATCAAAGCACTATGGAATATTGGTTAAGACTAAGGAGCGCATTTATTAGCGATTGCATTGTGATGGAGTTCTACTGATTTGCTGTTTAGCGGCCACAGAGCCATCACTTCCTCGTCCATCAAATCGTGCTATCCCTTCGGTGACCCGGAATAATATGAGTACTTCGACGTCATCTCTGGAAACCACATCATCACCGAGTGAGCTTATATTATTGTGTGAAGGCATAGTTCTGACTCTGTTATACCATCACATTGATGTACTTCTTTCTATGAGAACTTGAGCGCTTGTTCTTTATTCGTCTCGCAAGAGCAGATTTTTCTTTTTGCTGTAGTCTTTTGTCCGTTTTTAAACCAGTAGTGGATGCTTTAAAAATTATATAGCTTAATAGGTACCATAATGAACAAAAAAAATAGTTGAAAGGTGGTTTTTCATCTGGACTTTGTGACCTAAGACTCTATGCATTCTGAAAATCTTACTTAACTATGAAGGTTTTATGCAGAAGTCGCTTAAGGGCTTCCACCATTTACGAAGATTTCATTGACTTCAAGTTACAAAACGAGAGTGTTGATTATCTTTTTCAGTTTTTGGTTTTTTTTTATGAGTTGCAATTCTAGGTGGATACGCTCTTCGAAGGTCTGCTACGACAACGACAGCTTTTGGCAGTGGCGGAACTTCGACAAACTCATCATATTCGCTTATGTCATCACGGTAATCGTCTAGTTTTCCTTTCGTGTATTTTGTTTCCTTGAGATTAGAAACAACATGTCATTTCTGATCGAAACGGACTAGACATTGTCGCGATATGACCAAATTTTGTAAAGCAGTTATGTCATTTTCGTTGCCAAGGGCTGAAAAGACGGAAGTCTAGGTATTGATTTTTCGTGGAGTCATATATGGGTTCTTGTTTTTCTTTTTAGGCAAGGGTAAATTGAAATAACGGTTTTCTTCCAATGGTTTACCGCCTCATCGTGGCTGGGAGGTGTTCCTGGGTGTCGGACTGCGATGTACAGCGAGGGATTCATCCCTCGGACAGGGTCTCCCAAGCTGAGAAGGAGTCCGGCGTTTCATCAGGAAGCCTAACTAAGAGTAAACCAATACCAGGATCCACCACCGTCTTGGTATCAAAGTTGCATGATGGTAAATCTCCCTTTGATCCACGTGGGCTGCGACTGCCTGTCGTGGTGACGACCTGGGGCAGACTTCGGCCAGGCTGTCCTCGGGATTCCAGGGATTACCAATGGCTTAACCAGCAAATTTCCGAAAAATGGTGATTATGCTGGGGCTCGCACAACTAGTGATGAGGGGCTGTTCAAGTATCAAGTATCAAATTGAAAGGAAAGGCTGTAGAACATACTCCTGTCATTCTGCAGCGTTAATTTGTTCTTCAACCCAAATAGTTGTGCCAATCAGCTTCCTCTTTTAGATCATCGTCCAATATTCGTCGACCATCCTATGGTCTCTCACGCGTGTCCAGTCAAAGTACACTGGAAAGGAAACCTGGTCACATGTCATTGAAAGTTCGAAACATGGAAGCATGAGACGACATGTCTGTTCCTTCTTCTTTGAGCTTGCAATTATTGGGCTATTTTCGAAAATTTTCGTTTTTCCGCAGGGTTCTTAATATACTCAGATCATCGATTTGCTCAGAATTTCTCAGATTTTTGAGTGAGGATTTTAGGAATCAAATATTGTAGATGGAAGTGAAATCTAGTTTGAATAGTTTCAATGAATAGAATATTAGATGTACTCGACTAATAAGATGATTCTAAATATACGGTTCTCTTGCTGCAATGGGAATAAATTCAGAAGCTTGACAGGTTTTCCTTTTGTCTTCATATTTGTGCCTTTTCAGTTCATTTCCTCATTTAGGGTTTTGCTCTGGACATAAAGTTTTTGAACGGTGTTCAGGATCAGTAATTTATCTCAGTAGTTCTTTTGGCAGAATATGTTCCATTGTAGACTGCACCATTCTCTGTTTTTCCATTTTGTCTACATAATGAAAGGTTTCATAAGTGATATTAGCGTTGGCATGTTTTCAAAAGGCAGTCCTTGGTTGGAGGTGTCTTTTTGGAAAAGAGAATGTAAAGGGTTTGAAGAAAAAAATCGCTTCAATTAGACTTTGTTAACATGGGGATGTAAGAGTGGTACGATTTCGTTTAAAAATACCCTTCGCAACCTAGCCTTGGTTTTTAAAGGGTGAAGACTTTGAGATATTGGCTCTACAGGTACGAATTGATTGGTTATAAAGACGCTTAGAAAAGTTGAGTAATCGAGGCTGAAGAACTGTAGAAAAATGCATCCATAGGGATATATAGAGGGCAGAGCCTGTGCGAAGACGTTGATTCTTGGCCATGGCGTTCTTTCCGCTATACGTTCAACACGTGTCGACAAAATTGTTGGTGATTCGCGTTTAACGGATGTCGCCTTGAAACGTTAAGTGTCCGGCTAGTGTTCAACATGTTTCGTAAGGTCCATGATCTTCTATCGTCAACGTCCGGATTTTGTCTTTAGCATGCAACAGGACACTTCGACAATCATCTCTTCAGTCACAGTATTCAAAAGCGCTCACATCATTCGATTGTGTAGCGACACAGGATCATAGGGACGAATAGAAGAATGGCGAACCCAGTGGCTTTTTGTCTTTACTGTTGTTGCTGATATGCAGGCCTACTGACTCTACCATAAATATACGTAACATTCACAGCTGTTCTTCGTTTCAACGCTCGTAAAATGTATATCAGAAGGAAATCCGTTTCTGGTGAATATCGTTTCATTTTGATTTCAAACAAAGACCGATCTTTCCAGATGCGCCATTGAAGTCGTGAGCCAACCTGGATTACTTTGCCTGGATTACTCTTGGTGTTATTGAAATTATGTCATCAGTGAAAGCGAACTGCGTCTAGTGGCTGGCTGTGGAACTTTCAGAGTCTTATAAGATCCCATATACGTTCTTGTATGACTTTCTTGAAAGTAAAACAAGGAACACTTTCGGTGAAGGTTTTCAACGCTGAACGCTGAACACTACGTGTTCATGAAAAGTAGAAAAATGACCATTACATTGTGGTGTTTTGTCTGTATTTCCATCAAGTAAGACATACCTCGCCATACCTCGCAACGGTTTACCGGCCCATCGTAGATGGGAGGTGTTCCTGGATGTCGTGCCGCGATGTACAGCGGGCATTCACCCTGGCAGTGTCACCTTCCCAAGGTGAAAATGAGTCCGGCTTTTCCATCAGGAAGCCTAGCTAGGAATAAGCCAATACTAGAATCCGTCACCGTCACATATCAAACTAGTCTCATGGTGGCACGTCTCCCTCTGGTCCACAAAAGCGGCGATTGCCTGTGGTGGTGACGACCCGAGCAGACTTTGGCCAGGGTGACCTCGCGACTTCAGAGAACCACGATGGCTAAACCAGCAAAACTCTGGAAAAAAAAGTTTTGCTGGAGCTCGCACAATCGGTGAAGTCGGGCGATCCAATTATATAAGTGATTTAATAGTTTCAAATTTCGACATAGTCTACAGCGCAGTTAGCCAGCGGTTAGTGCTACTCTGAGACTGTAGGCAAGAACAGTCTGTAGTCCCCAAACGATTTGAGTGCGCGACTGGAAGACCGAGAGTCCGATGCTCAGAATTTTTCAGGAACGACTGCGCATAAGGTAGTGGAATGGTTATTTTAATTTCGTTCACGCAACCACTCAGTAATCAACAGAACATCTCTATGCATGATCTTACGAATTACCCTCTTTTAGCTGACGCGAGGTTGGTACAGATGTTCTTATTCTTGTTGCTGTCTCTGCTCAAAAATAGCTGACGTTTAGGCGATTTCGCTTTCGTGAGAGCCTTGCCGTTAGACCATTTGTGTGTTGTTCACGAGAGATGCTCGAATCACGAGGTGTTATGAAATATTATCATTTATATTGAGATCAAACGTCCGCTAGATCTACCTCAAGTGAAAGCCCTTGTTTATCAATATGAGCGATAAGTTTGTGAGTTGCAAGGGACTCATTCTTGTGTTGGTGGCATTTCTATGAGGTGGAATGATTTGGTTGTTCTAGCGAGTGCCATTTTTCCATGCAATGCTTTTTTTGCAAAGTTTTGGGGCACGTCATCTTAGATGGATTGATTAATATGAAATTCTTTCTACCAGGTAGCGGTCTTCGTTGAAGGACTGTTCCGCTTCACAATAGGTAGACTTTTCGAACTTTACATAAACACTTTATGGTCATAGTTGATATGCTATAGGAGTAGGATTTTAAATCAGTAATAGCCTTCGAGAGACAATATAGGTTAGAATGTTTTCTGGGACATATTTTTGCTAACTTTTCTTCTCGACACTAACTTAACCACATCCTTCTTGAATCCTAGGCTCACCATGAAGCCACAGGTTTGTTCTTCGCGCTAATATCTGCATATGAAGAGGCGAATAGTACGGTGGTGGTGATGCCGGTTATCATGCACGCGGTGCTGGTACGATCCCACCCCAAGCTCACCAAGTTTCTCATCCTTCCTGGGTCGAGGAATTAGTACTGAACTTGTTCGGAAAAAATCATTGTCTGCAATCCAATTGAGATCGCTCTAGACCTGCTGTCTCAGTACTCCAGTTAGAATCGGCTCGATCGGCATTTTATGACGTTCAATATGAAGAGAAAATCCTAAAGCAGCAGTCGAAGTGACTCGTAAAAGTTGGAAGACCTTCGTTGATGATGAAGTGAGGAAACGAATCCAATGTGAGGAGTGCTGGTATCCGCACCGTAGACGAGAAGACGAGTTGTATAAAATAAAATGTAGATAAATATATACATATATAGGGGCACACTGGGCTTTTCTCTGTAGCTTCTTGTGTCGTGGAGAATATCCACTTTAATAGTAACACAGGGAAATCTATTTTTTAAACTTATACTCAACGTTTTTATCCGTACAATTTCAAAGCAACACTACAGCATAATGTCCATCGCTAAGTGGTAACTGGTCAAGGGTTATGCTGTGAACTGGTGTGCAAATCATGTTCGTTGATCTGTAAACAAGTTATTCAATGCATGGCTCGAAAGTGGATCAGTAATCTCTTCATTGACGCTCCAAAATTATCTAGAAGGATCTACTCACTTTCAATGTCACAATTCTCGTAAAACGTCTTATAATCTTACTCTTTTGACGAAAGATAATATTAACGAAAAGGATAAAGCGTTCGGTGCTAACCAGTCGCTCAGGGGTGTCGGGTGTCTATAAGACTCTATAGTACAAGTGAATGATTACATGCTTCGCTTATACAAAGCTTTGCGGTGTCCTGGTGATGCATCAAGTTAATGCTGCTGTCATCCCAGACAACTCTGCTAACAGTATGCCGTCCCCTGCCTCTATACAATTTGTTAGGCGTTTCTTCCGTGCAACGATAACATTTGTTTTATGAGCATGCCGAAGCGAAAAAATTTTTAATGACAGCAAAGTACGATCTCTCTAAGGTTCGACAAAGTGGCTGAAACGTGACTTGGACTATGACTTCGCCTTTGGCTTGGCCTTGGGTTTGGCTTTGGCTTAGGCTTAGGCTTAGAATTATAGATTTAGAATAGACTTAGGAATAAAAGAAGGAAGATCTAGAGAAGTTGGTTTCAGGAAATAGAGACGTATAACTTAGGGACGTAGAGCTTAGAACACAGAGCCTTGCAGACAGGATACTTAGAACGTTAAATATGAAAAGCTAGGCTTAGGCTTAGAGGCTTAGTTTCATGCTGAAGCTTAAACATAGGCGTAGGCTTTAGCCTAGACTTATGCATTGCTCTAGGAGCCATTCTTATTTTAAAGCCTCAAATTAGGAATCTCTTCAAGTTTTCAGTAGTTATCCGTTAACAAGAGCGAAGCTTCTTTTGATCTTATCCGATCCTTTCTTCTCGTAGGCAGATTCACCTCTAAAAATTTATTCTTAATCTGACATTGATGCATTATACTTCTTGATTGAACCCTTAATCAGAATCATGAGATGAGATTTTATAACAAAAATCTGAAAACAACGATACGCACTCAGCACAAGTTGCCAGACTTATTGCTTAGATGCGGCTGACTGGATGATTTTTCTCATCGCATGCAAGAGTTGGATCACGCATCATCATGAGTGCAACAACATCACATGTATTGCGTTCAATGCGGTGCAAGAGTGAAAAATTACTGGTGTGGTTACCAAAGGGGTTACCTCTTGTCTTGAACGTTTCGAGAGACCGGCTGGTGTAGGTAAAGCCATTGTCATCCCGTGTCCTCCATGTCGCCACTTTGTACATATTGAATTCAGTGCATAGCACGCGATGATCTAGTCGTAGTCTAATGCAACCACGAACAAAATAAAAAAGTTGTCGTGGAAGGATTAAAATTGCCATGATGTAACGACCACCACACGTCACTGAGAAAGTAGTTCGGACTTCAAAATTAGTATGAAATTAAGGAATCACTAAACAACGGTATTTATTGGATTAAAAACAATGACGATTTGCGATGTGAATTAAACTTCTTCGCTGCGTTAGATTCTTGTAAAGATTATGTTCAGCTGTTCGACAGTTCTCATACTTCCAACGGAGTCGATTTTTAACGGTAACTCCTGAAAGAGCCCTATCCTTTAACTCCTGAAATATTCTTTTTTATTGAGAAGTCAATTACGACGATGACCATGATAATAATGATTACTTTTTTGTTCAGTACCAGTTGTTTAAAGCATTACCAGTATTTTTTGTGGTTGCATTTCATATCTCCTTAGAATATGCGCCAATGCCGTTTTCATTTGCATTTGAGCGACACGCATCCCAATGCAATTACGTGGCCCATAGCCGAATGGTACATAGGTCAACGGATCACGATTAAGACGGTTGCGCATGGACCATCTGAAGTGAAGACAAGTGATAGCATATAAATACTGTTATGCATTTGGTTATTAAAACTAATCAACAAAGGAATGGAGGAAAACTTTACAGTAGCCTACTTTAAATTACGTAGGTTATGTACAATAATTTTCGTTTCCGTCGTGTGCCAAAGCTACCTGTGAAATTCAGCTTGTTCATGGGACTCGAAGGTAATATTTTTTCGACGTAGTTCCTATTTTCATTCTGGTTTTTTTAAAAACAACCCTGTGGGTTTCTCACGAGGCAAGTGACCACTGGGAAAAATAGAAAGCGACCATTATTTTTTATTTAAATGTATGGTTAGGGATTTTAAGCATATTAGTATCCAAAAGAGTAAGTTTTCACGTGGGGCGTGGATAGTGCAATAATAGAGGCCTTTCAATATGGCTTAGCTTTGCTTTAACCCTGAAGCGGACCAAACTCTCCCATTCCTTTGGAATGGTTAAGATGGTACCAGAATTGTCTCTGAAGAACTCTATTCTAGTCAAAAACTGTAGCAAAAAACTGCCGACTGTTTATAGTAAAGTACTGTGAACGGCTTAGGACGGCCATCTCAGGAAACTCCCACAACCGACTTTCTATTAACCTCGGCATTGATCAAGTAATTCTTCGTATTTTTGTTGAGCAAACGCGAGATGTTATTATTCTTTATTCACGAATAAGCTGACGTTTCGGCGGATTTCGTCTTCCTCAGAGTCTGGAAAGCTCAAGTTGATAGCAATCTATTCGGCCAGATACCTCCATAACCAAACAAAGAAACTCTGAACCAAGATTTCAACCACGTTGAACACAGCATTGCACATTCACCGCTTTTTATGAGGTTTCCACTATGTCGTGTGAAGACCAACCGCACAGAAATCACATGGAAGCATAATGAAGGCTATCTCAGGGTTCAATTGGGAATCAGTTCGACCAGCACTTAGCAGGACTTGTTAGGAAAACCAATATCGCCAATTAATACCCAAAACCAACGCAAATCCGAAGACCGTGGATGATGAGTGCAACAGGAGAACTCATGAGCATGGGATTAGCACAACATATGATGTCTGGTCATGTAGAAGTGTGATGTGAAAAGTAAAGCTTTTACAATCACTGAACTGCTGTCACGCTATATTTCTAGATTTTTGAAGGTGATACCTGTCTGGATCGAAGGCTTTAGGATCCGGATAGAACTCTTCGCAGTAGTGAATCGCCCGAATGGGAATGCTGAATACACAGCCTTTCTTGATTTTGATTCCTTTAATTGTAATGTCTTTGGTGCAGAGGCGATTTGTTCTGAAATAGTACTATATAAAAGTAAAGGAAAAACTTTTTGTTTCGTATGAATAAAACAGATCCTTCTTCATTCTCATCTACCAAGACCTCAAGTAAAAATACGAATAAGCTCTCATTTCCTTGTTGTTATCGATCATTATCGGTCTATAATTTCATCTTCCTCTTCGTTTTTTTTTTGTGATTTGAATCCATTCCAACTCACGGATATTGTACGCCTTCTAAGGTTCACGTCCTCATAGCTGTAGTGAATTGCATTAAGGAGCTCAACAACAACATACATTGTCTGTTCATCCCCAGTAATATCACGAATTTTGGTTAGAAATCTGACAAGAAAGTGAGGGTGTCGGTTAAGAGTTGACCATTTTTGCTGGAGGTTTCGTTACCAACTGAAAAGCTCTATATAGTCTCTAGAAAAAGAAAAAGGGAACGAAGTGTCTCTTCAGAGCAGAAAAGTGGGGGAGTGTCAGTGTAGAAAATCTCATTTGATATCTCAATCGACCCCATCGACAATAAAGATGCTCCCTCTTATGAATCCCACCAAAAATCACACCACACCATGCATGGTGCTTTACCGTCTTCGATGCCCAAACAATGTCTGACCGATTATTCCACACGAATTTTGGAAAGTACCACTTTCCTCGTGAACAATCTTCACTTGAAATTGACTGTTGGAAGATCAGCATGCGTTTTAAAGGCACTGATCACATCAAGTATGCAGCCATTGCGGCGAACACCAATGTCATCAATCACACTTCGTCCACCCAAGATAGAACAATCGCATCAAAGCATATTGGGAGTGACTTGTGTTCGTGCTCCATTAATAACATAGAACTTTCCACACCACGTTGTCCTTGCATAAAAACAGAAACTAGTTGGACCTAAATCTTAAGAGTTGAAAAAACTCGTAAAAGAATCACCTATACGGGCTAGACAACCTCCGGAAAACTCAAGACGCAAAGCCACGTTAGAAAATCGTCTTGTTAGTAGGAAGTCGCTCTTGGAAACTATCGTCTTACTTTTCAGATGTTCAACTTTTACTTCAATGAGGTATTCGGCAGGAATTGCAGGTATTGCATATCTTTGTCAATTGATTTCTCATGCAACTTCGATTCTGAAGCCCATCCATTTTATCCTCTAATCTCCATTAAGGAAAATGATATTAAAGAAAAAGAAACAGTAAGGTCTTCTCCATCCGTGCTTTAAAGCGGACCATGTATCCATTTCCGTTGAAAAACACATAGATTCTGTGAAAAGTGGAACTCTTCAAATTTACTTCAACATTAACCCAGTTCTCGACATTGTTAAAAACATGGGAAAATAATAAGAGCCGGGAATTGTAAATGACGACAGCGATTGAAGAAGATAAAGTACGAGATTAATTAGAACAGATTTACTTGCCCAGAATACCTAGTTAATTTGGTAGCGATATGAGGGATAAAAGGTAAAGTAAAATGGTGATTGAAATAAATATGCGTAGTTTTCCTTTGGTTATTGAACGAATTCGTCGCCCAGACGAGGAATTCATCTAAGCAAACAATTAGCTGCTTAATGAATTTTTTCCTGAATACAGTATCATTTCATCAATTTAAGTCCTAAATTAAAAAATTACGACCACCTCACAACAGGTGGATACATTCGAAGCGTTTCTGTGATGCACTGCTCGACGTAGTTCATCTCATTCAGCATTTCATAGGTGATTTTCTCCTAAAATGAACGGAATGACAACATCGGAAACGATCCACTTATGTGTAGATTGGCAGATATTTCATCAAATAACCTCATCACCACATATTCGTTGGATTTCGTCTCTACAACGTCTTTGAATATCGTCGTTGGCGGCCAGCATGTAGAGAACAAGGTGCAAAACTGCCGGCGTAGTTTCGAACCCGGCCAACACGAACATGAAAGCCTGACAAATTTACAGAATAGTTTCGTTTTAGCTATATTCTCCTTGCATTCATAGTGAATGAATGGAAACACAAGTGAAGACGAAAAATTTGCTTGTTATGACGACTCCAATAAGGGATCGTTGGAAGTTTTACTTACTTGGGTACTTGGATATTTTCATGGCTCGTCTTCACTGCTTATGAGGGCCACAGCATAGTTTAAATTTGCTGACTTAAGTACTGCGGTTTCCTGGAGTTCAAAAGCCAGCCTAGCTGGAGCCTTCCTCAGGTCGTCACCTCCTATGTAGTCGCCGCCCTCATGGATAAGGAAGAGATTTAACACCATGCAACTAGTTTAATACCAGGACGGTGTTAATCACTGGTATTTGTTTGTTTTCATCTAGGCGTTGACTCATTTTCAGCTTCGAAAGACCTGCTGGGCCGACGGACAACAGGAGCACCGAGCCACGATGAGGCGATAAACCGTTGGGAGGCTTTAGAAATTTTATAGAAAGTATCTAGGAAACTCTTAAAACACCCCAGTTTTTTCTGAAACACTATGCTTTCGATTCAGAGCTCTAAAACTGACCTGTCCCATAATTTCTCCCTTTGTAAGACCTTTCCTTCCACTCTGCAAATGAGACTCTTCGATTCTGTCGCCGTCTCTAACGAGAATATCAAGAAGAATTTGAAAAAAGTCGTTGCGTTCCTGAAAAAAATCGCAAAAATTTTCTGGAAGAAACGAAAAAGCAGTGATCAAGTAAATAACAGACAACTCCATTAATTGTCTTCCTATCTTTAAACATCGTTTCCAGGACATCGCTAAAAAATTTGTTAGCGGCGTTGTTGATCAAGGATATCCCGGTTAACCTTTGAAATGTTGAGCAGATGTTCGGAAATAGAACTGAAAATAGGAATATCTCCTCACAAGGCTTAAATCTTGATAAGTCATACATTTAAAAAAGTCCTAAACTAAAATGAAAGGTAGCTACAATGATGCTGAGATACTTGCAAAATTCTGGACCACAGGTGTTTGCGGTGAGGAAGGAGCCCGCGCTATTGTCCTTTCTGGGGAGTAACGCGTTCACCAACACACCATGCGAGTCCTTCGTTTCGCTTGTCTCTCAGCTAGTTCTATCGATCTTTGCCACAGCAATCACCCCCCAACGGGATTCATCTGGGGGGCACAAATTGGCAACGAACCCAGTTAAGCTGAGGCTGTAGTTATAAATAAGAGTAGGCAGTAAATAATAAGTTAAAATTGTGATTATAACTAAAGCCTCAGCTTAACTGGGTTCGTTGCCGATTTGAGCCCCCAGATCAATCCCGCTGACGGGTGATTGCTGTGGCAAAGATCGATAGAGTTAGCTGAGATACATGCGAAACGAAGGGCTCGCATGGTGTGGTGGTGAACGCGTTTGGAGTTTTGCAAATATCTCAGCATTATAGTAGTTATATTTCGCAATATACCCTGCAATTAAAGAAGAATAAGCAGTAAATAATAAGTTAAAATGAAAGGAACCAACCATTAAGACTTCTATTACCCAATCGTGGTCAAACTGCAGTGAATAAAAAAAGGATAAAGTACTCGTCGTTGGTTAAACAGAGATTAATGTGCCATGCATCCCACTTCATTAAACATCGTTAGAAGTGGTTTAGACGCATATCCAACCCTTTTAGCTCCCAAACAACCCTGCTATCAATTTGCTGATCCCTGAGAATGCAGGGACCTCTAACCACTGCACAACGTCCTGCGGTGTACAACGAAGATCCATTCGCAGTGAACTCACAAAAACGGAAAGGTCGTTCTATGTTTTCATCTGGAACTCCGCACGAGCTGCTCAATGACCAACAGGACTACTGCGCCACTTAACGACACGTGTGGCGCAGTGGTCGGAGGCGCCCTGCAACACGCACATGGAATCTATCCCCGCACCCATGGTCCACCAAGCCTTCCATTCCTATTCTTGCTTTGTACGACTCGACGTCGTAGATTGCGCGTTTGACCCCAGCATCTTGTGCATTTGATTCGCTTATTCTGTATTCCACGACTATTTTCGTATTTTTGCCCGTCAGTTCAGTCGCTATTTGAGGATTTTTGGTCTTCCGATTGTGGATGATTGCAAGGCGTGACGATTGCTTCTCAATCCTAGAGTAGCTGTGCAAGTAGGTTTCCAATTCTTCACCATATGCCATCGCCAAGAGTTGTGGGTAGGAGTGAGCTCCTCATATAGAAGTTTGACATCAATGTTCCGACTTCGGAGAAACGATAGACTTGGTTGACTAGAGGGTGGGTTATACTAGACCCTAGCCAGTAGTGATGGAAATCACTACCTCTACATTACAAGCGCCCTTAAACAACTTATATGGATACGATTGATATGACTCATCGTCTTAATACCTATATCGAAGCTTTAAGTGGCAAAATAAAAAATAAACAAAATGATCAACAAATTATTATGCAGGAAATGCAACATGAAAATAAATCGGCTCCTGCGTGAAATTTCTGGAACCTACTGACGACCGCGACTTCTGGTGAACGTAGATCGAACTCTGAAAACTTTTTCGCATAGTGAAAAAATGGCGAAGATGTGTTGTTTTGCACGTGGAAGTTGTATCCGAATGCACATTTCGATGTCATATCCAAAGTGAGTCGAGTGATAACACTGAATAGTAAAACGACACTTCTGCCAGCTGTTCACAATCAAAAAGAACTTCTACTTACTCCTTAATGGGCACTGCTGTGCCGTGCATTTCGTACTGGTCCAGAATTTTCGTGCATATTTTCGAACATTCGTTGAAGATCGGGATCATCTTGAAATCGCTATTTCGGCTAAACTCTGTCAACCGCGGTTTTTGTTTTTATAAATTGGGTTTGTTTTCTTGATTTTAGCAATGGTTGCTACAGATCTCACATTTTTAGGCCACAGGTCTTAACTATTAGTCTAAATTATTGTGCAAAACCTGTGATGGATTAAATTCCTCCTCTGGAACCCTTTTGATCGCGATGCGGAAAATTTGGCTAGCTGCTGAGGAGACTAATATAATATGTGTTGAAGGAAAAAACGACTTTTACAGCTAACCTCACTTCGCAGGTAAATTCATCATTTATAAATTTCTTCTGACTCGCTACTCTGAGTGTTGTGAAGCGTCGACGATATATGGGGCGATGAAAAGTTCTATTACTAACTACTATTAAGATACTTACTTGGACACTTGAATGGTTCGTCTTCGCGGGTTGTGTGGGCCCTAGCATAATTTCCGTATTTTCGGAGTTTTACTGGCCTAGCCATTGTGGTTCCCTGGAGCCCTGAAGTCAGCCTGGCTGAAGTCTGCCACAGGTCATCACAAGCAGCCGTCGCCAGTGTGGAACAGAGGGAGATTTGCCACCATGCGACTAGTTTGATACCAAGACGGTGGCAGATCCTGGCACCGTTACTCTTAGCTGTGCTTCGTGATGGAAACGCCGGACTCCTCAAGTGGGAAGACCGTGCCGGGTGGATGATACTCACGCTGTACATTGCAGTTCGACACACGTAAACACCTGCCAGCCACAATGAGGCGGTAAATCGTTGGGAGCACTAAAACTACTATTGGAACTAATAAATACTTTCGTCACCAATCGGGGTCAACTGGCACCAGAGTAATTTCAGTAAACGCTAAACCACTCTCGTGCTAATCCACTACTTTCCTTTAATACTAAACTTCCGAAGCTTTAGATGTGAAGTGCATATTCACCAGGTCGACATAGACGTAGCGAAAAGGATTGTTCTCTAAAAGTTACTTCATTACTACTGCTTAGTACTTACTAGTTTAACTTTTCCAGTTGAAAATGCCGGCGCCACCTGACTACGAACTCTCGCCCAACGCTCGCTTTTCAAGGAGACGAGCGACGTTGCAAGGAGCGAAGTCTCATCGGATGGATCGACGTTGAGGAGATTCTGATCAGAACAAATCACTCGAATTAGAATATTACTCGAAAGTGGTTAAGTATTGTACACGTATCCTCAAGCATGCGTGCATTTCCGTAGATGCATGTGTATACGCTCGTATGTATGTCCTTATATTATATATATATATATTTATATATATATATATATATATATATATGCATGGTCATATAATTACGTATAATATGTTATATGTGCGTGCGTGTATGCGTGCATGCGCGTGTGTGTGTAAGGCAAATTCTTATTTCAAGAAAATCAAGTTACTGTTCTATCTGTGAAATGGTTAAAATCTTTG